>MJUU01020426.1:0-38001 GCA_002080025.1 Modiolus philippinarum
ACGGACGGACGGACGGACAGACGGAGGGTATTACAATATCCCCGAACTATCTTCGAAAGTGCGGGGATAAATATACGATGAAAATATATACATATAAATTTTTATTTGAGAAAAAAAGAATGGGACACAAATAAATGACAGTTTCTGCATATTTCGTCTTTTGTGTACACATAATGTTCGTTTGTTTTTTTAAACACATAAACAATTGGGAGAGTTGAAATGTTGCCACTGAAAGATGTTCATTTAGCGTAATTTCGTTTGTACTTGTACTTCTATAAACTCGTAGCTTTACAAATATGGTACAATCATGAACCTTCATTTAAGGCAGCGACCATTTGAAAATTTGGGGTGCATGGAATCTTTTTTTCACCTATGACAAAGGTATTTTTATGTGGGATGTTGAAAACAATTCATGTTTTTCACGGAGGGTACTTTTTTCTCAACAAATGAAAAACAGTTTATTTTTTCAAGCATTTTTGCAAACATTATATTCTTTCCCAAAAAATGGGAAGCAGACTTTTTTCAAATATATCCATGCCCACCTCCAGAGTTAACAAATGGTCGATGCCTGAATAAACAGAACATTCTAGAACGAAACCTAATTCCCGTTTTAAAGGTATTGAAGTGTGTAAAATTTCTAACAGATTCTTCGTGTTTTATAAAATGACTTGACATATCTTTTTATGTTTTTAAATTGAAGTTCTATATCGTACCAATAAATATTCAAAGTTTGGAAAAAATTGTATGTCTGCTTATAGAAAAAAAACATGCCCTTGAATTGTGGTATAAGGCTATTTTCCCTATGATTCTATTGTAAATATAGTGCGAAAACACCAAATTTGACAATCTTTAGAACTCTGTATCTTTTTTGACATATCTATGACCCCAATTTTTTGGCATATTTCTATAGCATATTGCTCAAAGTTTCATTGAACAAATTTAAAAAAAAATTCTCTTATGTCAGAAACCAAGACACCCCAACTACCTTAATGTAATGTAAACGCACACTCGACTTTAACAAATGACAGAACAGGTTCAACAAGTAACCCTGAATGAAGCATCGCAGACAGCAAAACAGCATAAACGTGTTAAAATAGGCTTGGTTTGATTGGCATTGATTAAATGCTCCTTTTTTATAGCTTCATTGACGCGAAAAGATCGAATGCATATGTTTTATGCGGCTCACATAAAATAACTGCTCGGACAGTTCTTTTACAATATTACGAAGTTTTCGCCTTTTCGCCTTTTCGCGTTTTCGCCTTTTCGCGTTTTCGTCCGGAAGTTTACATCTCACGCATGCGTCATTAAAATACAAAAATGTGGTCGTCTCAAAATATTGTATTGATAGCTTTAGCAGAAAAACTATGTGATTTTTTGTATATTTGTAGTTTAACCACATCATGGGCCAGAGCAATTTCACTACTTAGATCGTGATTGGTTTAAACATATCTATTCAATAAAGAGGGGGGGGAGGGTAGGAAAGGGTCTCATACCACATTCTCGTGAAAACAAATGTAGAATCCTGAATTCCGGGTAAAATAATTTGTCAATCCCGTTTTCACTCTAAAAAATCATGTAACTGGAAAATTTATCCTAAGTTAGAGGATAACTTCTGCAAAAGTAACACCTTATCATCAATATAGAGATTCAGCCATATCTATTAGAAAACAAAAAGTTCAGTTGTCTGTTAGCTTTTTACATTTTCATCTTCTCGTGAAAACCGTGAAACTAATTTAACCAAACTTTACAGGAACGATGTATGTAAGATCCTTCAAACAAATTGTTCGGAAAAAACATGGCGGTAAGCGTGGAACTTACGCTAGTTTAACATTGGACATTGTTGAAATAAAATATTTTCATCATCTGTTCTGACACTTTAGAATCAAATTTATCTCGACTGTACAAGAATGGAGTACAGAAGGTCCACTACAAAAAAGCATCAAGCGTGGAACAATGTTTAACATTTGACCTTATTGCATCCATAAGGGCTCGTCTTTAGGTTAATATATTCCGTGTATATGTTCAAGACCACACGCGTATTTTGGACTGTACGCGTACATTGTACGGTCCAAAATTTTTGGGAGTATTTCTTAGTAAAATCTTTTATACCTTTCCACTTGCGGTTTATGGAATAATTTAGATAATTCGTTGAAAAATGCAACTGCTATATTGTCCTTTAAAAATATGGTCCAACCTGACACCTACAAACCCCCAGAATACTATAATGAGGGAAACAGGAAATTAAACGTGCTACACACTAGGTTGAGACTCTTAATGCAGATCTTTTAAAAATAAATATTGTAAATGACCCAAAATGTCATTGCGGATCTGCTTATGAAAATGTTATTCATTATCTGTTTGAATGTCCGTTGTACCAAGACGAAAGAACAATCTTATGTAATAGTCTTCCAAATGTTAATATTGATATTCAGACAATATTCTGTCTATATATTCAATATTCAATATATTCTGTTTGGAAATGATACATATAGTTTTGAAATGAATTCCCTAATATTTGAACACGTTCGTACATTTATAAGAAACACAAAAAGATTTTGAGTAAGGTTAGTAATTAAAATTGTATTAAACTAAACTAGTAAAATATCAGGATATTCATTAAAAACTACACGATTGTCCAAAAAGTGGGGTTCCGACCCCCGGACTCCCCCTTTTGGATCCGCCAATGCGTATGTGTATGGTCGGACCATACGCATACGGTCGGACCGTATGAATATACTTGTACGGTCTGCTACGAACTGGGCGCGTATATTAAGACCGTATGAGTACAAAGAAAAAGACGGACACTACATTCGTTATTCAGACAAAGAAGTAAGTTACAGTCAAAACTGATAGCACTAACTACCACTGAAAACCGTATAAATTATTAGGTCTTTATAAAAATAATAAATTATTACTATAACTGAAATGAAATTATGGAAGCAGTAAAATAAAAAAAAATATTTTCACATTTTCACACAAATTTTACAGGTGATACTACATTAAGAAGCTTTGTTCGTGGACAGGAGGTATTCCTTTTTGGAACACCGTGTTATTTCCGCTATTATATTTATTCAGCTGTCCCTTAACGAGACTTTGGGATTTGCATCCTTTTTGGATTAATTGGGAAAAATGTTGTTCCTTAGAGGTTTTTTGTCAGGATTTACAGAAAGGAACACCATAAATTTTATTTCATTTAACATTCCATTAATTTTTCACGAAACACTAGTTTTTTCATCTCAAAAAAGGTTCAATTAATAAGTCAATTTCATAAAGGCTTCTCCAAAACATATTACGGTGAATTCTTATTTTATAAATAACGATTTTTAGAAATCTTAGTTGTTTCTTAACATAAGTGCTTAATTCATTAAATAATATTGTATATGGTATGTTGATATATTTTCCAAGAACACGCAAGACTGAAATACCCGTACCGTATACGGGTATTTCGAAAAATCCAAATTTGATCCAAAACACTCGTAGTGTCTGGAACATATACACATTATAAACTTTTAATTTAAAAAAACACATATCTCTATATACATGCAATATTTTTTTTTTATTAAAAGGTATATAATATGTATACATGCACGGTACATATTAACATAAGGTGAGCTCTATGATTGCAAAAATTCTCCTCTGCTCTGAAACACTGAAGCAACGGGATGGTGTTTCGGAGGTCCTTTTTGCGCTAATTTCATTCCAGTTTGACAATAAAAAAAACCACAAAAAAAACAAACAAATAAACAAACAAAGACATAAACAGCCGCCATCTCGGAACAAACAAACAAGTAGTTTTACATCCAAACCTAAGGGATGGTCTTCGTATTTAATGTTGCCTCGGAAATAATAAAAAACTGATTTTTCTGAACTGCATTGGAATGATTAAGGCACGGACCATTTGATTTTCTTGGGCTGGGGATTTTTTTCCCGGCCCGGGAATTTTTTTTGCCCGCTTCGCGGGCCAGATTATTTTTTTCCGCTGTACACTATAAGCTAAGAAATTTTGTTGAGCCAGGCTTTTTTCTAATGAACAAAGTCAGAGCCAGATTATTTTTCTCACCCCAGGTGCTGACCAGAAAATTGTTTAGGCAAAAATGGGGGTCAGAAAAATACCCTGAAAATCAAATGGTCCGTGCCTTATAGAAAGTTCTTTACAGAGTTTAAAAAAACATGACTGCCAGTTGGAGATTATAACATTTAACCCTTAAGAAAACAACTATTTTATACCTTTATTGAAAGCTTTTATAAGGAGAAGACAGTTGTTAAATAAAAGATAAAGCCCTTTTTATCTTCAGTATTTTCATATTATAGAATTTTGTAGAATTTTCTGCATAGAAACATATTGTTAAAAATGTAAAATAAATTTGGGGGTCTCCGTGCATTTAAACGCAAAAACTGACATTGAAAATTTCGGGATTTTGCATAGAAATGATAGGAAAAATGATTATATGAAAGGATAGCTTCAAAAATTTGTTATAGATTTTGTTTATATATGTTTTGAAATCATCATATAGTTTACATATGAAAATAAAAATTATGGTATGGCATACAGCTATTTCATCAATTTTTATTTTATTTATTTATCCTCCTAATTCAAATCTCATTTTTTTCTCTTGCTGTTTTTTGCCATGCTGACTTGTTAATTATTATACTCTAATTTACCATATTAGTAATTATTGCTCAAATGAATCATCCACATTAGAATCTTGCCATATAAAAAAAAAAGACACACACACACTTTGAAATAATATGTACTCGTCTGTTTTTGTTTATATTATGTTGTTAATATATGTGCTCTGTTTCATAATCATTGTAAAACATGTATATGTCCCTTGTGTGCCCTTGATCTGGAAAATAAAATTCTGTATTCTGTATTCTCTACTGTTCTGTCTTTATAATATATTTACACCAAGGTGTCTGTGACATGATCTTGTTATATACAACAAGAGGCCAATGGCCACGTAGCTGGATGGGCAAAGGTATTTAGTATTGAAATAATAAGCCACAACCACAGTTTGCAATGGGAGTCTTTACACTCAAAATAGTTCATGGTCAGAGTACCCATGACAGAAAATGTAATGATTTGTAAGATTTGGTTAAAGCAATTTTCTCAAACAGTTCACTGTATGATTAACAATTGCAAATACTCGCCAAATCGCATCATAAACCTGTCAATCCTTTAAAGTAGTTAATACACCCCCGCCAGACTGCAAAAGTTTATTGTATTTTGTCTTTTCTTTTTATGTAATGTATTTTTATTTGTATTTTCGTTCATACCACCAGCCGTCTTGGGCATAAATGTGCATTAATGAATAAATATTGATTATTATTTTATATCATCTGATGCGGTTACACAAATGTTCTGAAATATTTGACAATTATGTCACTCTGACCTTTGTTGTAGAAAAATAGTTAGTTAAAAATAAACAACCGCTTTTCATTTATCAACAAAGAAATCATCACGTAAACATACTTTCACGTGAAAATTCTTCCGATAGTAAAATCAGTAAAAGCTTAATGACCTTTAACGGTATGAAATAAATATCTAATCTTACAAAATCATTTCTCACTATATATAATCAATGAAATTAAAATCAATCAAAAATTATAATCTCTGCAACAATGTGATAAAAAAGAGATGATTTGAAACAATGTGATATTTTTTGCCAGTTATCGTATTAGAAACATTCACCTGTCGCTGAAGTTACACATACTTTCCCTTGATAAATACCACGTGCATTGTAGACGATTGACAAATGAAAGTGATAAACACACAAAGATTGACACAACCAAGGCGGAGCGAACCAAAAAATACAAATTAATTAATTAAAAATCAGTACCGTATCCAAATGTTCTGAAAATCAATAGAGTTCTGTATAATGCCAAGCCGACAAAGAATCTCAGAATTTGTGGCATAACTTGCATTCTTGCGAAAGTTATCGTTTATACATCAACTTTAAAATCGGGTGATCCCTATAGCTTGATGGGCTCCGCCCATCCAGCTAAAAATCACATAGTTTTTCTACTAAAGCTGATCAAAATAATATTTTGAGACGACCACATTTTTTGTATATTAATGATGCATGCGTGAGATGTAAACTTCCGAGACGAAAACGCGAAAAGGCGAAAAGGCGAAAACGCGAAAACACGAAAAGGCGAAAACACGAAAACGCGAAAACACGCGAAAACACGAAAACGCGAAAACGCGAAAAGTCGAAAAGGCGAAAACGCGAAAAGTCGAAAACGCGAAAACACGAAAACGCGAGATTATACCCACGAAAACGCGAGATGTCTAGCGCGAAAAAGCGAAAAGGCGAGATCTATTTAATTTCGTGTTTTCGCTTTCGTCTTCATGTTTTCGCGTTTTCGTGTAAGGGATTTCGCGTTTTCGTTCTCGCGTTTTCGCGTTTTCGCCTTTTCGCGTTGTTAAATGATAGCACGAAAACACGAAAACGCGAAAATGGCCACATCCGGCTTCCATAGTACATCACATGCTTAAATTACTTTCCCATTGAAATGTAGTAAGTCGTTAAACTTGTAAATACATATAAAAGATATAAAAAAAAAATCTAATAGTAATCTATTGAGTACTTCTTACTACTAAATTAAACGATAAAACAATTAAACCCGATTCCTTTTCAACAAAATACCATCGACTGAGGACCAGTTACAGGGCATTAATGCCTGGCATTCAGCACCATTAATGACATCGACAATGAAACTGTAGGATCTATGCCCTGTAACTGGTCCTCAGTCGATGGTATTTTGTGGAAAAGGAATCGGGTTTAATTGTTTTATCGTTTAATTTAGTAATAAGAAGTACTCAATAGATTACTATTAGAATTTTTTTATATCTTTTATATGTATTTACAAGTTTAACGACTTACTACATTTCAATGGGAAAGTAATTTAAGCATGTGATGTACTGATCAGTAAATGTAGTTTTGTTTTTGTTTCGCTGATGGTGTAGTTTCAATGGACACTATCATGAGAGTGCGAATGGGAAAAACGGTTGACTTGCATTCTCAGTAAAGTTAACTTAATTCTAAATTTTTTGTCGTCTGATATATCTGGATTTTTCTCAATTAAAACGATATGTTTTACATAATTCAAGATATGATTTTTGCATCCCATTTTCTTAATACTTCTTGTTAAACTTACGTTCTGTATCTTAGTTTTTTCGTTTCAACACACATATTAAAATCGACAAATTGAGTGTCTTCGGGTCAGTTATTTGACTTAAACGCCATTTTAAGAACAACAACACCATCAACAGTTTCAAATCTTATATATTATAGACTTAAAAGCATTTCGTGCAGTTTAAGTCATTTTGCACAAATCAAATCCAACGGATAAAAGAAGAAATTCATCGTTATAGTTAACGCGTGTACTCAAATATCTGAAAGCGAAATTTTCTTGCGTATATGCGACAGATATTTTTTTTTGTGTATCACTGCTGTATTCTTTTCCATGATGTAAGTTCCAAGATTTCATTTTGACTCTACTATTCTGTCAAATTATATTGGGAACTTTGCAAAAGTGTTTTAAATATTAACTCACTCCAATTTAAATTTGCAATTCCAATGATTGCAAATCTTGTGCCACCATTTTTGAGAATGACCAAGAAGTTTGAATAAATCGCAAAGAGCTGAACAAAATCATATTTTTAAGGATGTACTCTGGTGAGGAGCCAAAATTTTAAAGTATTAAACTTGTTTTCCTACCTTGATTTTTGCAATGTTCTTACCTCATAAAATCAATATATGCAGAAAAATTAATAGGTTGCTGTGCAAATTATTTTGCTACAGATGTTTGAAAGTGGCCGATTTTTACACTTTTGCTCATTTTTAGGCATTTTTGCCCATTTTTTGACTATTTTCATGGAAAAAATCTAGCTTAGAGTATTTAACTTTTTCTCATACTTTCTGAAAAGCTGTAAATAGAAGGAATGAACAAATTCAACTCCCAAAATTCATATGTTGGTGTTGATATAAGAAAGTTTTGTCCCATTTTCATGCATTTTGGGGGCAATTTCAGCATTTCGAGATTTCCCTAAAATTGTTTTGTGATTTTTTATTGCAAGAATATGTGATAATATATTTGAAAAAGCAGAAATGGACATGAAGTTCATATTTGTTTCATAAAATATCTTTTTTCTAACCCACACACTATTTTGTGAAAATTTGACACAAATTCATCAGCCAATAAGGGCATAAATCTTCAGTTTGTGATTACTCTGAAACTACTTGATAGAAATGAATAATTTTTTGACACAATTTAAAGACAAACATATATTTTGTAAATTCAATGCTTTTGTACATAAAATATGAATGATATTTTAGTTATTCACAAACGAGATTTCAACGAGACCGAAACATGAGCAGAATACACCCTTAACTCTATACCTTCTGATTTAACACAGCAGCAATTAAAAAACATGGGAATTTCAAAATCCAATGGAAAATACAGTTTCGTATGGTGTTTCACTCAATCTAATTTTAATTAGATTGGTGTTTCACTACATTTGTATTTCTCATGGGACTTTGAAATATTTTTATAGGACTTTCACTACTGCCATGGGATTTCTCTAACTTAAATGGGAAAAATTTTCCCATGGCAATACTATTAATTCAAACTCCCATTGGAAATAGTGAAAAATAGTTAAATATCATGGGAAAATACATTTTCCAATAGGATTATCAAATTTCTATGCTTTTTAGTAAGTAAGTAAGTAAGTAAATTCTTTATTTAATGAGGGTGACTCAATTAGATTTGATCTAATTTTCATTGATGCCCTCCAATCATTCATCAACTAATTTCATAAACATCTAAACACAATCAAAAGCATAATAAATAAACTGGCATACATACAATATTTTAAGTAATACATTTCAAGAAATGATTGAAACAAAGCTCCTTGAATAACGCTATATTATGAGAATTTTTTATATTGTATGGCAAGTCATTCCATATTTTAACTGCAGAATATTGAAAAGATTTCTTATAAAAATTTGTATTTGGTCTATTTAAAAATAAATCATCATTTTCTGCAGATCTTAAATTATAACTGTGAACTTCATTAACTGATTGTAGAAATAAGTAAACTGGAACTTGACCACTTACTACTTTATGCATCAACACAGATTTTTGATATTTGACTCGTTCAACAAAAGGTAACCATTTTAAGGAAGAAAACATAAATTTTGATGACACTGTTTTGTCACACTCAAGTATTATTCTGGCAGCTCTTTTCTGAAGTTTTGTAATTCTATCCGATTCCTTTTTGTGTATTTCCCCCCATACTGAACTGCAGTAATCAATATATGGTAAAATGTATGAATTATAAAATAATTGTCTTACGTGTACTGGTAAAAATTGTTTTAACTTATTTAAAAGTGCTATTTTTGAAGAAATAATCTTACATACTTTATTTACATGATACTCCCATTCTAAATTTTCATCTATTTCAATACCAAGAAGTTTATGACATTTGATATTTTCAACTGGGTTTTCGTCAATGTTTATACACAGTTCTGGCAATTTAACAAGTTCTCTTTTGGAGCAAATCCTCATACACTTAGTTTTGTGTATGTTTATTACCATGCTGTTTTTATCACACCAACATTTGACAGCATTTACATCATTTTGTAGCTCATTGTTTATATTTTCAACATATTTGTCATGGAAATGTAATGTTGAATCATCTGCAAATAAATCTATACTTGATTTATTTATATGAAGGGATAAATCATTTATATATATTATAAATAAAAGAGGTCCTAATATTGATCCTTGAGGAACACCGTATCTGACTGTATGTTTATCAGATTTTATATTTCCACAATGGACTTCTTGTTTCCTATTTGATAAATAAGATTTTATCCAATCTAAAGTAGGTTCCCCAATATGATAGAAGTTAAGCTTTTCCAAAAGAATAACATGATCAACAAGGTCAAAGGCTTTACTGAAATCGATGAAAATAGCCCCAACTACTTCACCAATATCTAAATATTTTAGCCATTCGTCAATAAGTTTAGTTAGTGCAGTCTGACAAGAATGACCTTGTCTAAAACCCGACTGTGATAAGTGTAACAATTTGTTTAAACTAAAATATTTGAATAGTTGAGTAGAAACATGCTTCTCAAATAATTTTGAAATAGTGCAGAGCACCGATATTGGTCTATAATTTGACGGAGTATCTGTTGTCCCCCTTTTATGAATAGGGGTTACCCTTGCATGTTTTAATTTTTCTGGAAACTGGCCACTTGTAATACTTTTATTTATTAAAAATGTTAGGGATGGACCTATAATTTCTGCGGCAAGTTTCAATATTCTAGGGCCAATTTTGTCAAGACCAGCTGATTTACTTGAGTCTAAGTGCCTTAACTGCGAATAAACTTCCGCTACCGTTATAAAATTCAATTCAAATAAGCAGTGTGTTTGAAGCCTGCTAGAAATAAAATTTTGTAGTAATGTAAAATTCATATCAGAATCTTTATTCCCTATAAGTTTCTCAGCAATAGAGGAAAAATGATCATTTAAGGAATTTACAATATCTTGTGGATTGAAATGAGTATTATTGTCATAATCTAGTTTGCATGGGAACGTATTATCTAACTTTGGATTTAATTCCTTTATATGGGTCCACAGCTCTTTAGAATTTTTGCAATTAGATATGGCGTTTTGGTAGTAATTCTTCTTTGCTTCATTAATCAAAGAAGTTGTTTTTGTTACGCCAAATTCTATAATTTTCCCAGTCTTTTTGTGAATAAAAGGTATCTCTCTTATGCATAGCATCGCTTATTTCCTCATTAAACCAATCAGCTTGCTTATAAGATTTGACTCTTTTGTTTTTAATAGGAGCATGTTTATCAAGAACTTGTAAAAATAATGCATACCAGTGATCTAATGCAATATTTACGTTTTCTTCCATTTCAACTTCATGAAATGGCATGGCACGTTCAAGATAATTAAATCTTTTAAAGCACCTGTATTCAATTACAATTTTATTACTAATCTTACGATTTACACATACAGGGTAATGATCACTAATAGCATACTTGGGTACATGACTTTTTGTTATATCGGGATTAGTTGTATAAATATTATCTATAAGGGTTTCTGATTTTTCACATATTCGCGTGGGGCTTGTTATAATTTGTGTTAAATTAAACAATTCCATAAGAGTTAACCATTTTTTGTTTTGATTTCCAAGTGAATCAATATTAAAATCTCCCAGCAATAAGATTTCTTTATTTTCTAAGAAAGCCGTTTCTAGCTCCTCTTCAAAAATATCTATCCAAGACTGAAGGGAATCAGGTGGACGATAAATGAATGAAATCAAAAGGGGTTTACTGTTTTGTATAGTTATCTCCGACCATAGAGATTCTATAGAACTTACAGATAAATCATGCCTCTCTTTTACTGAGTAAGCTTCATTTATGTAGACTAATATTCCTCCCCTACCCTATTTTGACGATCCTGTCTAAAAATTTTATACCCAGGCACTTTACATTCTTCATTTTCAGTATCCGGATTCAAAAATGTTTCAACAAGTCCAAAAATATCGATGAACTTGTTGTTTGTGACTAGAAGATTCCTTATTTCTTCACGCTTTGGTAACAAGTGTCTTTTATTTAGACATATTGCATTTAGTCCTTTTAACTTTAAATTTAAGTGGTTTTTACCTATAGATACCTTTTTATGATTATTTCTAAGGGTTGGATCTGAACTTAAATTTGACTTGTCATTACAAATACAGTTTGATGTATCACAATCTGAACATAAGTGTTGAAGTACGTTAAAAGAATTTGAAAGATTGATTTCATCATGTTGAAAAGATTTATAATGGTTGTCTTCAGATTCTGATACATCAGCAGTATCCTAATATTTAAAGCAATCATTAACATGGTGACCATAAAATCCACACTTATAACAGTTTCCATGAAAAGTATACGTTGATTGTTGTTTACGGCCATAATTTTGGTAATTTTGGTAGCTTCCAGACGGTACCGATTTGCTGTTGAAAATACTCACAACTTTATTTATGTTTCTTAGCAACTGAATTGTTCCATGGTTTGTGAGATGAATACCATCGCGGTGAAGATAAGTTGGAATTTGTTCACCTCCACGTGAGAGGAATGCATCATCAAGGGTCACAAGTTTAATTTCCAGATCACATGAAATCTTGTGTAATACCTCATTATATTCCGATGTGTTCAAATTTCGTCGGGGACAAATCTTGGATATGATAATTTCCACTGAAGATGATTTCGATCTAATTGTTTGTATCATGGTATTATAATTATCATGAAAGTCGTCAGGGTGTATATTAGATGACGCATCATTTCCACCAATAATAAGTACTACAGTCTTGTAAGAGCTAAAGCTTATATTTCGTAACTTGTTTGTTAGTATTGGTACAGTTGCTCCTCTGTTTGTACGAACATCAACATTTTTCCAAACTTTCCTGGTGTTAATTCCTTTTACAATCGAACTTCCAATGATTAATGTTTTTTTCAGGCTTATACGCATAATGACCGTGATGTTCCTCGTGTGTTCTCAATGTTGGTGTTCCTTTGTTTCTCTTTATGATGGGCCTCTCGTTTTCTGGTTTGCCATCAACTGTAGATCGCGGCGTGTTTTTGTCTTGAATGATATTATTCTGGGCCTCAAAACATTGTACACGGGTTGGTATTTCCTTTATTTTGTTGTTATGAATATTGCAGAGTTTGTCTTGTTCCGATCTGATGTTTTGTATATTTACATTTATGTCCAGTAGATTCTCGGTCTGGTGTTGATCATTTGTTGTTATCTGTCTGTTTAAAGCCGTCAGCCGATCGTTTATTTGATCTAGTTTATTGTCGAGTTCATTTTTGTTTTCAATTTGCGTTTTCTCGAGTGAGGTAACCATTTTCAACAAACTTTCTGTGTTGTCAATTAATTTAAGGATTAGGCATTTCATTGATTCATTGTTGGTTTCATTTTTCTCATCCATGCAAACAACATTTATATGCTCAGTATTGCTCAGTACTTTACCCCACAAAATTGCAGTAATGTAAAAGTGTATTAACATATCAATTTTGGCTGAATTTTGGCTTTTCTATTTAGATCCTTTTGGTTATTTGTTCTCTATCAGCTTTTACAAGTTTTTCGGTTCAGGGACTTTCAAATGATTTGGTTTGATCTGCACTGATGAAAGATAAGTGCGCATATTCAGAAAAAAAATTAACAGTAACTTAGGTATTTCGTTATCAACTAACTAATTTGAATTTCGCAAGTCTCATGAAATTTTTCAAATTATTAACACTTATGTGGTAGCTGTCAAAACTGGTTGCACAAGATTTGCAATAACTGGAATTATTGCAATTAGTTTTTTGAATACCACACTCACTTTTTCTTATGTGACTGACATGTTATGTGACTTTACAGTTGAGAGTGTAAACATTTTTTATGTATTCAAAATAATTGTAACTTCTTTGTATTTTATAAGTTGTAGAAATTCGCGATAATAATAAGTCCGGTTCATCATTTTAAAAATCAAAGAATAAAAATGTTTCATTTGTAAAGCGTAGAACTGCGTTGCAAAAATTGGGAATCGTTTAATATTTTTAAAAATACGCATTTGTTTTCCATATTTAAAACGCTGTTACTTTTATTGATATCATTTTCATTTGTTTTGTGAACATCCAAGTAAATTATTATTATTTTTGGGAGTACAATAACCAACTATAGCATAAGTCAGAGTCAACTTTACCCCACTACACAATAAACTATAGCATATAAATTACATTTTAAGCAACAATCGTTCAGTAAGCTCTTCGTTTGCACAATATTGAGCATTTATTTACATTATTATACTCTTTTCACAAATCGAATATTAAAGTAGCCGTTTGGTGGTGGTTAGCTAACGAAATATGAAGTTTTATGTCCGATCGCACTATTATTAAAATTCATCATGGTAAACTATCGCTCCTCTTGAGTTTTCATGCAAGAAAACTGTAGCCCTCGTGTAAGTAAACTTTCGCTCTCAAGACAGAACCCTATCGCATTTACTTGAATTTTCAGCTGTAACGATATGATGCGGCTTGAAAATGATATACATAGGTTGCTGAATGCGAAAGACATGTTTTGTAAAAAGATCAGATGTTTTAATAATAAAATTATTACCTAAAATCATAAGTAGGTAAAATGCCTTTAAAATGTGTCAAATTTTAAATTATTCTAATATAAAGGTATTTTGTTATCATAATAATGCTCATGACTTATATATTTCAACGTCAAATACTAATTTCTGTTAAAAAATGTATTTTTAACCTAAATGCCACATTTTTCGTCTAACTGATTGTTTATTTTCCCATAATACTCCTGGAACACACAAGTCAATTTCGCAGGGAATGCAAGTCAACCGTTTTTCCCTTTCGCACTTTCATGATAGTGGTGGACAAATCCGAAGAATATCTGCGACAACTTTTTGACACATTTTTGCAGAGGTCAGTGTATCTATTTGCGCATCATATTCTTCAAAATACGCATGACAACTGAAATGTAAGACTATATTTAGATTCATTTATTTTCAATCAAATAAGTTTGGCATTTAGTCATTCTCTACAAACATTTGAAATATCTCAAAAAACGTGCCAAGAAAACAAGTGTACATGTAACTTACAAAGACAAAACAAATTAAAATTAACAAATTAGATAGAAAAAAATAAGTGAGATATTTTAATGATTGGCAATACATTTCAAAACAAATTTAAATCGACAAATTAAATAAAAAACAAGTCAGATTCATAGTGATTGTTGCTATGATTCATCTACAGCCCGGGCAGAAAAAAATAAAGCCATATCATTCTTATAGTATATATAATACGGGACTTCTGAATCGTGTTCAAACCGGAAAATGTTCTATTACTATACGAAAAAAATCAATACATCAATACATTGAGAGGGAATCACTGTTGAGCTAAAAGTAATTTATATTTAATATATTGCAGCGCTTCGGGTTAATTGTTTTTCACCAGTTAAAGAATTGTCATGTTAGAAAAAATTATAATCATACACTTCAATTTTATAAATAGTTTATTTTTTTAGGTGGTATACATTTATTTCAATAGGTCAGGAATCCAGTCACTTCTTCTTACTGGTATTTTGAGGCAATCGTTTCCACCTTCAATTTCACTAGATTTCCCATCTCAAAAGTCCCGTATTCTATTTCCTGTCCACGCAATCCAATCCAAAAAGACCCTTACACCTCGGGTTCGGACTCCTTCGTTTCTGGCTCGTAGTCTTTCTTCTTACATATTTTTTTGCGAATCTTCTCAGTGCACTTTTTGTATCTTTTCTTACAACATGTTTTGCATATGTATCTAATAGACATAACTGTAGAAACAAAAACACTCAAAATACTCAAAGCAATAGAAATTTTCGATGCAGTATTCTGATCTACTTGCTCAGATGTGATGCGGTCATAAGTAAAAATGAACACCGCAATTCCGACTGAAATAACTTTATACGCATATCTGAGGATTTGCATTAATTTTACTGATATTTTTACGCTACAGCACGAAATCCAAAATGAGATAAATATTACGAGAAATATAAGCGATGCAATAAAGAAGCAAATAGTCAAGAACTTATAAGGAATGTTCCCGTCCAGTGTGGCTGTAACGTTTCTCTCTACCTCATTCTTTTCTGCTACATCGAACAATACTTTCTTTAGTTGTGAGATGACACCACTAGAATTATAAAACCTGGAGGCATTGTCACAGACATCGAAACTTTCCAACGATTCTTGACTAAAAAGTAGGAAATCAACTGTCTTGTCATGTGTGACTTCTGTGAAAAAATCACATTTTGCTGCTATAGCTAATATCAATGTAAGGAGACTTGTCACAATTCCCCATGCAAACCGGAGAAACAAAACAACCCATAAATGAGCTTGAGTATTTATGTCATTTTTGTCTTTTTTCTTGCACCCTTTCTTTTCAATGCATAATTGGTATAATTTCTTCAATATTATAGTAAACAAATCAAATTCTTCGTCCCATATAGACATTATGAAAATATGAAACACCTCCTGTAATAGATAAAAATGAATTTTATGAATTCGTTTATTCGATAGCTACTAAAAGGATTAAGGGTGCGACCATTTGATTTTCAGGGTAGGCTTGCCCGATTTTGCTTAAAAAATATTTATTTTCACAAATTGAAAACTCTCGACCAAATATTTATTTTCACCAAATGTCTCATAATTTTTTAGACAAAATCGCCCAAGCCTCCCACTGGAAATCAAATGGTCATACTCTTAATTACAAACGCACAACTAAGCAAATTCCAAAGGTGCCAATAGACGAATTTCCAATTTCGCTTTATGAATGAATTACCCCGATTGACCCGAGGTCAATCGGAGTAAATTGCGTCACGTAACATTGTGACGTCCAAAAAATTATATTGTGACGTCAAATTTTTCCGGGAAAATTCACCAATTGGAAACTTGTCTATTAGTAAGGTATGCTAACATTATTTATTCCTCCAGTTATATTTTTCGCTTTGTTTTTAAATTATTTATTCGTCCGAATAGGTCTTTCGCATTTTTTTTAAAATCCAGACTCCATAAATTGTTGTCATTAATATTCTTATACGTTCAATACAGATCACTGAATCGGGGTTTACTTATTTATCCTGGTGTGGTCTGAATAATTTTAATCGTTCCCACGGTTTACTGTTTCGGAAATACAGTAAACTGTAGATTAACATAACGCCGAAGCAAAAGGAAAATATTCTAAAATCAAATATTCCAAGGCACTGTATTTAAAATCTAACACTAAGGCACGGCCATTTGATTTTCAGGGCGGGGGAGCAGGGGCTGGTATTTTTTAAAAATAAAATTTCTGGCCACGATTTTTGCCCCAGAAATTCTCTTACCAGCACCTGGGTTGAAAAAAAAATAATCTGGCTCTGACTTTGTCCATTGGAAAAAAGCCTTCCTCAACAAACTTTCTTAGCATAGTGTATGTTGGAAAAAATAATCTGGCCCGCGAATTGGACCAAAAATATTTCGCGACTCGGGTGAAAATCCCAGGCCGCTTCCTGAAAATCAAATGGTCCATGTCTAATGGAGACAACATGGCATTTTAGACATAACTAATAACCAACAATGAACAAGAACTCCTCAAAACTAAGGCACTATAACAGTGTGGAAAAATGATTGACAAAATTATGGTCAATATTTCTTCAAGTTTAGAACACAACAGATTGGTGCACCACTGACTATGTTGTCGTTGATTCTTATCATTATCCAGTAAAAAAAACTTCACGAAGCACCCAACTTCTCAGTATTGTCAACTAACTAAACTGAAGACAACAATCAGCATCAGCACTGATATCCGTCGACGAAATTGTTTCAGGAAATCCATTAATGTATTATATGATAAAATAAGAATATTTTTATTCCAATCAAGGCCACATGCAGGGCAAAGTCATAACAATAATTATATTGCAACATATAATATTATAAAAATCCGTCACAAATAATTCTTCTTGTATAGGGAGAACTATTTTATAGGAGGATAAAGATTTCCATGTATGGAGAATTTTGACTAATAATGACTTGTATATATGACGTCCTCAGAGAATTTAGGCAATATATATATAGTTCCATTTTAAAGCCTGGAAATGATGCATTTACATATATATACTACCTACCTTTATATTGCAATAGTCTGATATCTTGCTGTTCTTACAAGGAAAACTGTATAGTTGCGACAATGGTTGCTGATATTATATTTCTGTGTGTGAAGTCTTTATTTCCTGGCATCGTAACAATGGATTTTAGAAAGGATATAATGTTCCGGGCCATATTTTATCCTTTATCCGTCCTTTTCTAATCTGATTGAAACTTATGAGATTTTTTTTTTTCATTTTATTCATTTACTCCTGTATTCGTTTGTACGTTGTTGCTTCCAGTATTCGTAGGCGTACCGACCATCAATTATCACCTCACTTAAATCACGATACCAATTAACAGTGGTGACCGCTGATGATCCCTACCACGTAAAATATAAGGGGTGAAACACCAAACAATAACTATATAAAATATTCTAAATACAAGATATAGTTTATAGTAAGAAAAGAGATCAACGAGTGGGTTTGAATAACCTTAAATTAAACATAAACATATCAAAGGTATGTAATCAAATATGAACATAATAATCATATATATATATATCTAAGATGGATCAACTTAATCAACACTTTCTTCCTGAGTGGGTTTGGATGATTTTTAATTACAACTGTGGGAAAATATATGATACTTAATTGTAAACAAGCAAGCATGGCATCATGTTGATAAAACAATTAGAATGATATACTTCATTTTCACAGTATACATAGCTGTGCGCCAGAAAATCCTTTTTTACGAGTTTTCTGTGGACTTTATGCGGATATACAGAAAAATACCACAAGGTGCTTTCAAAACGGCATGTTTTATGGCTTGAGTAGTTGTTCATAGACTACTAAAACATTTATAATTTTGCAAATACGTTAGCAAACTATTACTTTACACATCCTGAAAGTTTTGATGAAACCTGTCACTTGAAACCGTGTATGTTTCTGACGCAAAGTAATTTACTTGTGTGACAAAGGAAAACAACTCGCGAATACTTCCTTCTTTTTGAATGAAAACGATACATTTTGTCACTGATTCTTTATCGCACATTTCTTCGTCACTGTGTAAATTTTCGTCTTTTAATTCACATTATTTTCGCTAATATATTGAGATATGCATTTCACTAGACTGTGGGATGATTTCGGAGTAGACCAGTTGACTCTGTGGGTCTTCTTTCCGATGGACTGTGGGAATTATTTACGACTGTTTTGATATTATGATGTCAATAAAATTGCTATATCGAGCATTTTTAAAAAGAATGTAATATGAAATCGCTGTTTGGTGCGAATTTTCATCGGCCTTCATAATGACGTAACCGTTACAGCGGTTATTTTAAGACCATTATCATTATTGTTTCGCCTGCTTTCACGCAGTGGTGACATATAGGATCAATATCCGTCGTCTTGCGTCGTCGTCGGCGTCGTTGTCCGCGTCGGCGTCACAAAAAATTCTGTCGCATTTTTCTAAGGAACAATGTATCCGAACCTTCTGGAATTTGGCATGGAGTATCAGTATGGGGACATATACCGTGTAGCAGAGGTTGGGATCTCTCGCATGCCCACTTTCTGTTTGACGTAACTTAGAATATTTCTTGTGTTATTACACAGGCGACACATGTCTTCCGTGGAAGACTTACTACTAAGTTATGATTAATGTGAAAATAAAACTAAACTAGGATAACTGTGATCAAAGCTCATAAAAACACCCCTGCTCCCCCTATTTGATTCCAGTTGTAAAAAAAATCACAAAAAAGTCATGTCAAATCAATTTTTCAAATAGCTTGTCCACAATGGCAATATGTACTGAACTTTATGTGAAAATTTCATTGAATTTCACCAAATGGTCGCCACAAAGTATGTACCCTATGGTGGATGGAATAACGAACGGACGGACGGACGAACGAACGGACACAATGATCACTATATATCACCCGCTAAAGCGTGGGGTATAAACAGTACCAATGTTACAGTTCATTTAGTTGCTGTATATACGACCATTTCAAAACTGATATTACAATTCATTTTATTCCTGTGTACATGGCGTTTTAAAAATATAAAATACCAAAGTTGCATCATGGACAGTAAAATTTTGATATGCTGTACACGTGTTTCAAGGAGTAACCTTTCATCAGCAGCATTAGAATCAAATAATATGGAAAGTAATAATCCAAAAAATAGTCAGAAAAGAAGTACTCAATACCAAAAATACCGAAACCAGTACAAAGGACTTCTACCGAGTGCAATACACGGAATTAAGCCGTAGTATTTTTAAGGGGTTAGAATTTTGATACAGACAGTAAATTTCTATAAAACGCAAGGTAAATTTTCGTGTCAGACAAGTCTGACTATTGGACTTGTGAATACCCTCGGGGACCTCTGGTCCACCAGAAGTGGAATCGGTCCAGTGGTTTAAAAATATAAAAATACCAAAGTTGCATCATGGACAGTAAAATTTTGATATGCTGTACACGTGTTTCAAGGAGTAACGTCTCATCAGCAGCGTTAGAATCAAATAATATGGAAAATAAAAAAAAAAAACAGTCCGAAACGAAGTACTCAATACCACAAATACCGAAATAGGAAGCCAAATCCAGTACTAAGGACAATTACCGAGTGTCATGCACGGAATAAAATAGACATTTAAAAGATCCAATGTTTAAGGGTGTAATTTTCAAGTTTGTTAATAGACATTGATGATCGAAAGCTAAACTAAGTTCCCCTCTGGTCGCTATTTTAGAAGGGATGCAGACATTTTGCTAAATTTTTTTAAGATAACCATCTAAGGACCACTGTACCTAAGTTTGGTTCAAAATGGCTTTGCAGCTTCAGAGGAGATGTTTGAATAGGTTTTTTTCACATAGGGTTAAACACAAAGTTCTTGCTTGAGGTCATCTTGGATGAGATGCTGATGCTGCCGGGCGTGTCTCAGATTGCGTATAGGGGAATGCTCTGTCTATGTTGGGTAGTCAGGTCATAATACGGTAAACTTGACCGCAAACCATTGTAGCCAAACTGTATGTAGAAACGCCACGCTCCATGCAGTATAAAGAACTCTCCTATATTTTTCTTAAAAGAGCAGACAGCATTTGTATTAAGGGCTAAATTTCCTGTCCTACCCGTTTCTCCTCTTTTCCAGTGGTAATCAAAACTTGTTGCCCCAGTTGTCCCTTCAACCTTTATTTCTTTCTTCTTTATCTTTTGTTTTTATTTGATTAACTTGTTCTCGTCCTGGTATAGCTGTAATGTTGCTCACTTAACGTTAAACTCTAACTAATTAACCAATTAACAAAATTTTTTTGCGTCTAAAGAAGAAAAAATCTTTGAATGCTTTCCATTTGGTTTAATGTTAAACTTGGTCCGTCACTGCCAGCCATCTTTGATGTGATGCTTGATATGCCGCACAGACTTTTTCGTACAGGGACCAATTAAGTGATAATAATATCACATGAACAAATTAAGTGATATGGAGTAAATGTACATGGGACAAAATCCCTATGAATACATGGAAAGATTCAGCAAATGGAAGAACGCTTTCATTGTTGTTCTGCACCTTGAAGTCACCATGAGACCTTCCACAAAGAAAAACACTCCTGTAAGTTCAAGACAGCCCCTGGCACCGGTTTGAGCGGAATTCACTTGCTAAATGTTGAACAACGCTACATCCATTAATCGTTTTTGTTATAGATGCAGGGTCGTCAACAAGCACAACACATCAGTCAAAGTACTTTTGCAAACACTGTCATCCGATGATTGATAAGGGTACAAAATAGACAATACAACATATAAACGATCACAGGGCACTCATCAAGTCGATTGTAAGAAAACTTGGCAAGTAAAATTGGGATGTTCAATATATATATAAACAAAGAAACTGTCTAATCCGACACCTGAGTATTCCAACATCCTGTCAAATTCGACGTAATTTATTGGCCCCAAAAATAGTTTTTTAATGTTTTTTTAAACCTGTGTATTCCGACATACTGTATAATTCGACACATTGTTATGGTCCCACGATGTGTCGGATTTGACCGGTTGCATACAGAAGGCCAGAAAAATAATTTGATTTTTACCAATCAAGAAAGGCAAATGTTGAAGTTTGATTTTGCATTCATATGAGAAATTCTCACATGAATATGTATACATGTATTGCAATAGTAGTCTTTTACATGGATAGAATATTTCACTAACCTGACGTTTTTGATAATAAAAGTCAATTTAATAAGGAATTTACCAGTGATTTTTGTTATTTGTATAAAAAATATCTCAATTGCTCGTAAACAATTCCCACAGTGAGCCTTTCAAAACTCGTAAAGCAAGCCTACAGTCACTGAGTATTCATCCCACAGTCTAGTAAAATGCAGATCGCTATATAATAAAGCAAACAATGTGTATTAAACGACGAAAATGTACACAGTGACGAAGAAATATGCGATAAAGAATCAGTGACAAAATGTATAGTTTTCATTCAGAAATAATGACGTATTCGCGAGTTGTTTTCCTTTGTCACACTAGTAATTTACTTTGCGTTAGAAAAATACACGGTTTCAAGTGACAGGTTTCATCAAAACTTTTAGGATGTGTAAAGTAATAGTTTGCTAACGTATTTGCAAAATTATAAATGTTGTTTGTCTATGAACAACTACTCAAGCCATAAAACATGCCGTTTTGAAAGCATCTTGTGGTATTTTTCTGTATATCCGCATAAAGCCAACAGAAAACTCGTAAAAAGGGATTTTTCTGGCGCACAGCTATGTATACTGTGATTTTGAATATACAGTATAACTAAACCAACTTTATAACTATTTTTGGACCTTGGAATTCATCTCAGCTATAAAGAAATTTTGTCCGACCTCTGCCAAAAAGTTTATCAATACAAACTTTGTGGCATCGGTACTCCCGTCAAAACGACATGAAAGGGGGTGCAGCACAGCAGGGGCTGCGAGGAACACGGCATGGTTCCGGATAAGCACAGCTTTGCTTTGGGATAAGCAGCACAGCAAGGGCTGCGAGTGAGTGTCGAATTGACGGTGGAAAGCCTGAGTACTGAAAGAAATATATCTGTTGAAATTTTATGAGAGTCAATATGAGATGAATACCATATGTTGCTGCAAGGTTGAAGATGTGCGGCGGGTGGAGGTGGTTGCCAAAGAAATAAAACGTTTCACTTCGAAATATCATGCGCTTTGCTGAATCAACAGAGACGATCAAACTGGGGTTCTACCAAGGAGTGCAGGGGCAAGAACTACTTTTTCTAATGAATAAACATAGATTATATGTATTATAATCAACCATTTACATTAGCACTCTATGCATAGGGATGTAAATGCTGTAATCAAGTACTAGTATATTACTGTAATAAATCCAAAGAACTGAGATGCAAAATAGAAATACAAATACAGAAAACATAAAAGATGCAAAATAGAAATACATAAAAGAGGAAATAACAGGGAAGCATAGTACATCGATATTCATGTCTTAAAATCCATTCCGTAGACACAACTATGATAAATGATCATAAATATACCATGGATATATTTTCATGGGGGTCTCGATGGGATATGAGCGGGAAGTGGGACTGGATTTTTCAGTTAGCGGGACACCAGATCGTGGCAAAGCACTGAAAACGGGAAAATGTGGTCTCTTTAAGAGAATTTGTATAATATTTTCCCACTCGGGAAATGGGAAAATGGAGAAAAATTTACGGTATTTCGGGAAAGGGAACTCCCATTGAGGCCCCTTTGCATGCACTGTCTATGAGGAGTTAGACATAGTAGGTCGACAAGGTTATCGTCTCCTGCTATGGATATCGGGCTTAAAATAGGTACTGGCTTGTCTCAAATGTGAGAAATTATATGCTCTCATCCTTTAAGGATTGAGACTAATAGATATTCAAAAATTATATTGATATGACACAGAGAAAATGTCAGTATTGTATATTGGACAAAATAGAGGATGAGCAACATTTTATGATGGAATGCTCTTTCTATAATGATCGAGATAAGAGATAGGTTCTTTGAAACCATAATTTTAAAATTTCACAACTTTGGACATTTAGATAATTCTCTTAAATTTAATTGGCTTTTTATAAATGAAGATTTGGATTTACTTAAACTTTTGGGACAATTTATATATACTGGATTGGAAAAACGAAGAAACTCTAATATAATTATGTGTGAATGATATATAGGTTGATATATATTATATATATTTTTTATAAGTGAATATGGAATTGGTATAAGTTACTATAAGATATATTTGAAATTCCCTGGCTCTGCCCCAACCCATATAAAAATATTGTTGTTTTCTTTTCTTTTTTTTAATATTTGTATACAAATCAATGTTAATCATTGTTTATATTGTATGCTTTTAATTGGAATAAAATATTCTTCTTCTTCTTCTTCTTCTTCTTCTTCTTCTTCTTCTTCTTCTTCTTCTTCTATGTCCAATTAAATACATCTGTCGCATACGGAGTCGCAAGTTTCGACTCTTAGACTAGAATTAATTTCAATCGTTAGTACTATTATGCATGAAGGAATTGTTCATTGTGGTTCGTAATTAGCATCTTTTTGTGAAATCCTCGTATTTAGCTGATTTTGGCTTTACATTTAGATCATATTGGTTATTTGTTCTCTATCAATTTTTAAACATCTTTGAGATATGGTCTTCCAAACGTTTAGATTTTATCTGCACTGAAGAGACATAAGTTGTCGAAATGCGCATATGCAGAAATAAAATTCACAGTGACTTCGGTGTTTAGTTATTTGGAAGATTTCGCGGCATATCGTAACAACATATACGCCGTATGTAGGGCAGCACGCATACCATTTGCTCATGAATGGGTAATTAACGATGGAAACTTAGAAATCATAACGTTTGTAATTCGTCAGTCTTTGTTTATTTCTAGAAAAGGATTTCAATGTAAGTTTTTGTTGTGTGTTTAATTTCACTTTGACTTTGATATTCCCTCTTTTCGTAAGTTGGTATCAACTCCGGGTCAGGTGTCTTTGATTTTGAAGTTATTCCCCTTAGCTATTTACAACATAACTAGCATGGAATGAATACGACTAACTTGTCTGTCAAATCAAAAATTCACCGAGAGTTCAAAATAACCAACTGTTTATATTTTCTGAGTACTTTTTATATAAATGTTCAATAAGAAGATTGATTAAATGTTCAATAATAAGAGAGAAGGAATCTATGCAGAAATTTTTTTGAAAATCGACATCATTTCCAAGAATGCTGCTAAAGTACGTCAAAATTTCGATTTTTTTCTGATTTCAAAGAAAACTGATTTCTAAGTAGACTGTGAAGCTGCAAATAAGATGGAATCATCGTCTGGGGTGACATCGGCTATTGCTTGCAATTGCAAATGTAGTTATATTTGTTGTTGGAATGGCCGCTTGATCCTAATGACCTAAGAAAAGCGTAAGATCTTAAATGACCTAAGAAGAGATATTTGTATCTGCGTTTACAGAGAAAAGTCTGATCAGTAAATGTAGTATATCTTTGAGTAGTGAATGGGGAATTGAGGTGTACACAGTAAATAAAAATTTTGATGCTGTGACAGAATATTAGCAAAGGATCTTCAAGATTTTTATGACGATCTTTAATCACAAGCCCAATAGTCAGACTTGTCTGACATGAAAATTTTACCTTGCGTGTTATAGAAATTATTTACCGTTTTTATCAAAATTCAAACCACATAAAAATACCGAGGCTTCATTCCGTGTATGACACTCGGTAGATATCCTTGGTACTGGATTTGGCTTCCTATTTCGATATTTTTTTAAATGAGTACTTCTTTTTTGACTTCTTTTGGATTATGGCTTTCCATATTATTTGATTTTAATGCTGCTGATGAGAGGTTACTCCTTGAAACACGTGTACAGCATAACGAAATTTACTGTCTTTTATGCAACTTTGATATTTTTTGTATTTTGAACTATTGGGCCGATGCCACTGCTGGTGGACCAAAGGTCCCCGAAGGTATTCACCAGCCCAATAGTCAGACTTGTCTGACATGAAAATTTTACCTTGCGTGTTATAGAAATTATTTACCGTTTTAATCAAAATTCAAACCACATAAAAATACCGAAGCTTCATTCCGTGTATGGCACTCGGTAGATGTCCTTGGTACTGGATTTGGCTTCCTATTTCGATATTTTTTTAATGAGTACTTCGTTTTTGACTACTTTTGGATTATGGCTGTCCATATTATTTGATTTTAATGCTGCTGATGAGAGGTTACTCCTTGAAACACGTGTACTGCATAACGAAATTTACTGTCTTTTATGCAACTTTGGTATTTTTTGTATTTTAAGAATTTATACCTGATTGAAACAATATTGAAGTGAAAAAGCATTTAGAATTAAAACAAAATACAGACGTGTAGAAAATACTATTAGATTTTTTTTTTCAGAACAGCTCAGAAATCGGCATACTTTCAATCTTCATTAATGGAAACAGTTCTTTTCTCAAATGAGAGGAAATTAGGGAATAAGGCGAAGAAAGTCTAATATGATGGAAACATTAAAGTTCACCGGATGTTAAAGCTATTTCTTGATTAAAGTATGCTTTTCAATATAAAAAAAATCTTTGAACATAATAATTGTATTTGCAGTTGCCATCACGAAATACAAGCCTTTTTTCTATCGCAAAAGTCCGTTTTCCGTCTCTGCTAACGCGTCGCCGGAAAACTCAGTTTTCAACAGTAAAATCTACGATTCATCGCATCAGATCCTAAAACTTTAAGATGTAAGTCAACATTAAATGTTAAAGACTTTCGAATATTTTTTTTGTAAAAAGGGCTACAGTATGGTTATCTCTTAACTTGACGTCATGATGAGTGACACATAATTTACCGTTAAAAATGAAGTTCAATATAACTTATATTATTACACTTTAAAATCTAATTATAAAAGTTAAACGCCTCATCATGTGTTAAATCCTAGTGCTCGTTTACATTATATTAAGGTAGTTGGGGTGTCTTGGTTTCTGACATAAGAGTATTTTTTTTAATTTTTGAGCAATATGTTATAAAAGTATGGGGTCACGGATATGTAAAAAAAGATACAGAGTTCTAAAGATTTGTCAAATTTGGTTTTTTCGCACTATATTAATGAAAAGGGTCAATCATAGATTGCAATCCCCCGCTCACCTTTTTTGGACCAACGCTAAAGTTTTGTTTTGAAAATATATATATATAGGAATCATCAATAAACATTTAATTTAAAATTAAAGTTTTTTGCCATCTGAGTATTGAAAATGATCATCATTACTGTTAATTACTGTTAGGAATTGAAAAAGATATGGTTGCTTAAGTGCACGCTAGGGGCCTTCTTGATCTCGCTTGAGGGGGGTGAATATTGTTCACCTCTAGTTGAAGACCCTCAGGCGACATCAAGATGAAGACAGGAATAAAAGCCCAGTCCTTGATAAACTGGAGTTTTCTATGTATCGTGTGCGTTTTTGTCACATGTACATTCACTCCATATCCTTTCATTTTTCCTATATGGTTGCTGGGTAAAATTCCAAAAAAATAACAGGTCTTTAAGACTTTCAGGAAATTCACCAAAATAAGAATCAAAGATTTTTGCAGTCTTTCTATTGAAAACAATGATTCTTAATGTAAGAAATTGAAAAAGATATGGTTGCTAGGTAGAATTCCAAAAAATAACAGGTCTTTGAGAGTTTCAGGAAATTTACCTAAATAAGAATCAAAGATTTTTGCGGTCTTTCTATTGAAAACAATGATTCTTAATTAGTTTATGGTAATTTTATTTGTTAATATAACAAAAGGGATTGGACACAAGTTTTTCCAACTTAAGCAGTCCGCTCCCATACATAATAATTATTACAAAACAATTTCTATATTAACATATAAGGTACATGCAAAATTAAAATCAATAATTGCTTCTTATTTGTACATGAAAAACATGGTTAAGGGGTTTAATTACAGAGAAGAAGAAAAATGAAAATTCCAAACAGAAAAAATATATACTAGTATAATAAAATCACTTCACACCGAAACGTAAGTATAAACTCGAAGGTATATGGGGTGCAACATCAGGAATTAGAGGCATTTAAACGATCAAAAATCTTTTGGATCCTTTGATAAATTTATAAACTTGTTTAAAAATGTTTGTATTTTCTTGTATCGACAAGTTCTTGTTTCCTTTAGTTAAGAGATCAAGGACTATTTCCACTGGCAAAGAACATAAACTTTCAAATAGATTTTCTCGAATATCTGTATATAGAGGACAAATGAAGAAGAAATGGTAAGCATCTTCTCGGACAAATCCACGTTTACAAGCTGGACTTGCAACTATATTATCTTTATACAGATCATAGTTAAGGAATGATGAACAATTACGAAGTTGCGTTAAACATATATTTAAATTCCGAGGTCCGTAAGAAAAATATTTTGGTACAGGAGTACGTTTAGAATTATCATTCATTTTAATTGCATATTTAAATTTAGATATAGAGTCTAGATTTCGGACATTTGGATCTAATTTGTTCCATTCTCTTATAGTGGAGGGGATATACGAAGAACCGGAAAGAGATAGTCTACAAAAAGGAATCATAATATCAGAACCATTTCTAAGCGGGTATACTGCTGTACTTTGTATGGTCGGGGGTATAAGATCGCAAAGGAATGCGAGAGCTTGTCCATTTTGAATGTTAAAAAATAAATTTAATTTGCGCTTTCGTCTTCTCTCTGGGTTTCCCAGCCAGTTTCTCTGTATAGACAATCTATTTGTTGTAAAAATTGGGAGACCAGAGACAATTCTGGCGGCTTCGAGTTGAAGACTTTCTAATTTATTTGAATAAACAGTCCCACAATTGTCCCACACTTCAGAGGAATATTCGAACAATGGTCGTATAAACACGATATACAGTTTTTCTATTTCTAAATGGGTTCTCCCAAGAGTGAATTTTAATTTACGTAGAACACAAAGATGTTTCTAGATACTAGTGATAAGATTGTCAAGATGAGTATTCCATTTGGCATCACTAGAAAAAGTGACACTAAGATGCCTATGATTGTCAGTAAGATGAAGTTGTTTCCAATTAAACTTGAAGTTAAGGTTATCGACTATTTCTAAATTAGAAATAATCATAATTTCAGTTTTTTTTTCAGGATTAAACGACATAAGCCATTTATCAGACCACATATTGAGTTCTTGTAGGTCATGATTTACAACCTCTCGTATTTCAACCAAACTTGTATTTGAGTACCCAAGAGATGTATCATCAGCAAAAAGTCTACTTAGGGAATGAAGTGTGTCCCCAATATAATTAATATATATCAAAAAGAGTAATTGTCCAAGGACTGATCCTTGAGGGACTCTAGCGAAGACGGAAGAAGATGAAGAGGAACAAGATTTATGACCAACTTTAAGGAATTGAAAAAGGTATGATTGATATTTAGAATTCCAAAAAAATAACAGGTCTTTAAGACTTTCAGGGAATTTACAAAATTAAGAATCAAAGTTTTTTGCAATTTGACTTTTGAAAATGATCATCATCACTGTTAGGAATTGAAAAAGATATGGTTGCTAGGTAGAATTACTAAAATAACAGGTCTTTAAGACTTTCAGAAAATTTACCAAAATAAGAATCAACGTTTTTTGCAATTTCACTTTTGAAATTATCATCTTTACTGTAAGAATTGAAAAGATATGGTTGCTAGGTAAAATTAAAAAAAAAAAAACAGGCCTTTGAGAGTTTCAGGAAATTTACCAAAATAAGAATCAAAGATTTTTGCGGTCTTTCTATTGAAAACAATGATTCTTAATGTAAGGAATTGAAAAGGGTATGGTTGCTATGTAGAATTCCAAAAAATAACAGGTCTTTCAGACTTTCAGGAAATTAACCAAAATAAGAATCAAAGTTTTTTGCAATCTGACTATTGAAAATGGTCATCATTACTGTTAGGAATTGGAAAAGATATGGTTGCTATGTAGAATTCCAAAAAAAATAACAGGTCTTTAAGACTTTCAGGAAATTTACCAAAATAAGAATCAAAGTTTTTTGCAATTTGACTACTGAAAATGATCACTGATAAAATAAGGCACCAAAAAAGATATGGTTGCTAGGTAAAATTCCAAAAAGTAATGGGTCTTTGAGAATTTAAGGAAATTTATCAATATAATAATCATATTTCTGAAATTTAAGTGTTCATTTTAGCTGATGACATTAATGAGTTGCTTAATTATATGATTTCATGTTAGAATTTAAAAAATTATTGGTCTTTGACATTTTCAGGAAATTTACCAAATTTGGCACCAAGCCAAAATTCTAAATTCTTATCTTGGATTCAAAAAGCAATTCAAGTAATTCTCCATGAAAATGAATATTATACATAAAGTTCCAATCATATGCTGAGTACTTATTGTTTTAAGTTTTGTGGTTCATTAGGGCATGCCCCAAGGGGTCATGCCAAATGTCCGCTATCATTAGCAAATTAGATAAACATAATGGAACTCATATAGAAAGTTTCAGCCTCCAAACATAAATACTTCAGAAGATTTCACATATTACTGGATAACTCGAAATACAATTTCGCTCATTATTCCGCCCTGAGAGCAAATTTCAAAATTCCGAAACCTTCGGAACTGACAACTTTTGTAGTGTAACTTATACCCTTAAAACCTGGTTTCTTCAACTTAAGGTGTAAGAGGAGTTCTAGCTGAATCGTTCTTTTTTTTTTGGTTTTTTGGACCTCTAGAGGCAATGCCCTGAGGGGTCATATGAAAATTCCGACGCCCTCTGTGAAGTTGCCACATAATATGTGAGTCGATTCCCGAGTTTCAACTTTCTAGCCCATTTAGCCTTGGAGATTTCCTCGATTATTGGATATCGCGAAAATTCGTTTTCGCCCATAATTTGCATCTAGGGCGTTTGACAGAAACTCCGAACCCCTAGCGCGCTAGTGCAGATCATACTCTAGTATGGTGCCAAGTTTTAAAATTTCTACCTCTAATAGTTCCAGAGCTATGGGAGAGCACTACACAAATACGTACGTACATACGGGCGTACTGCATTACACAATCCCCCCATTTTCGCTAAGTGGGGGTAGCCAATAGAATTGTATGGGAAAGAGCCCTTTACTACAATTCAGGGGCATATTTTTTTCTATGAGCAGACATACATTTTTTTTCCAAACGTTGTATATTTATTGGTAACTCCAATTTTAAAACTTAAAAAAGATATATCACGGACCTTTTGAAAAGTCATTTTTATGAAACCTGAAGAATTTGTTAGTTTTTCAAGAAAAGGGAAATAACTTAATTAGAGTAATTTGGGACCCCAAAATAAAAAACCCATATATATTTTTTTAAATTATAATAAATGTGTTTTGTTAAAATGTTTTTGACAAATTCAAAAAAGAATTTAGATCAACTACCTAATTTTTTAACAAACTTGACATATTCTATGATAAATCAGTATAGAATTATCTCCCTTGGATAACACTTTTTGAATTGTTCGCAAATATTTATTGGAACAAATTTCATACCTATTGTTCATTTTTATTTAAATTACTGTATTAAACATTCAAAATCATTAAGACAATATTCCCATTGAATTGTTCAATTCTGTTTGGATATGCAAAAACATGCTCAGTTTTAGAAACTTACACATATTTTATTTGCACAAAAAGATGCAAAAGGGATTGGACACAAGTTATTACAACATTAGAAACGTTCTCTCCCTTAGAAAATTATAAACAATAAACAATTACCTTAATGACAACAATTACATAAAGTTACATATGGTTACATACAGTATAAAATGTCTATAGGTAACAACAAAACAGCCGATTGTTTAGTGGCATCTTGGAAACGTTGGCCATATATATGGTACCAAATGAAAAGAAAACTACAAAATAAGAAAAAAAAAATGGAAATGAAAAAAGCAAAACACGAATCAATTAATCAAATAAAGAAAGAGCCAAATAAAGCAACGGATTGGAGTAGAGTGGCGAATGCTGCTCAAAACATGAAATACTCTATAACAGTTTAAACGGTGTGTTGCTCTTATAAAGGAACAAAACATGAAATACTCTATAACAGTTTAAACGGTGTGTTGCTCTTATAAAGGAATGAATATTTTTTTTTTAATTTCAATGTTCTGGGCATATGTTGGATTACTGTCAACAGGCAATAGCAATTCAAAATATATCGCAAAATTTCTCAATTTATTGAATAAAGCAAACCTATTTTCTTCATAAAATAACATTCAAAAATAGTAATGGTGCATTACATGATACCCCGCCACGTTTCACAAAATTTCGAAGTATCAAGGGGCATAATTCCAGAACCCATTGGACCTCTGAACCCATATTCGAACTCGACCTGAGTTTAGTGGTGAACAAGCTACATACAAAGTTTGAAGACTGTATGTTATTCCGTTCAAAAGTTATCAGTCGGAAACCTTCGGGGGACGGACGGACAGACAGACAGACGGACGGACGGACACACGACTGAGGGTACCACAGAATACCACGCCACTACGTGTGGCGGGGTATAAAAAGTAATGAATAGCGTATCATAGGATGACTACAGGGACAAGCTGGATTATGAACTATATTGACACGATGACGATCAGTGTTTATGGATATACACATGTTCCTTAATCTTGTATGAATGATATTAATTTTCCTATTTCCAAAACTAAAATATGTAGGAGTGCGCGTTTAACGAGCTCATCTTAACTTGGTTGCCTTGGGAACCTCGGAAATCGCCAGTAATAGCAAAACAAGCTCGGAAACGGTAAGAGCTATGCCAAATCCGTTGACATACTACTGAAAGCTTAGATCAAGATTAATCCAAAGAAAAAAATCCCATCGAAATGCGATGAAAAATAAAGATTTGACATAGTTAGAAAAACTGCAATTTTGGCCCCGTTCGGCACCTCATAGCTGGATAAGGAAACAAGTTAGCTGAGCGTCATATTAATTTTTCCCTTGTTGGGTCCCAATTATCTCGTGAGTGGTACATGTTACGTATAATCCGTTGGCACACTACCGATTGGAAATTTCCTCAGGAGCACACTGAAATAAACCCATCAAAATCCAATAAATAATAAAGATTCTACAGTCAAATATTTTCCTAATTTCACCCCCTTTTGGCCCCTTTTTCTGAAACGGGCGGGACCACCAACTCGAAATTAAAGCCTCTGTTTACGCGTGTGCCAAGATACATCATACTTAAATTTCATACATATCCGTCCACTAGAAGCAAAGTTATGATGTCGTTAGACGCCGACGACGCCAACGCCATACCATTATGCGACCGAAATTTTTGCGGTCGTATAAAAAGTCATTAATACATCAAATATAGTGAAAATTTTATGTTCAATGGCAAGAGTACATGATTTGCGATTTCTTATTAATGTTCAATTGTATCAGCTAGTCAATTCTTATTATTAATACTCTGAGAATCATCAGTATAACCTTCATTTTCCTTCCGTTCAAGAATGAATGATGATCCCACCTCTTCTTTTTTCAACTTATAGTGCTGTGGGTAGATTTCAATGCCTTCCCCTTTGGAGTGAAAGATTGTCCTTGCGAAGTAACGAAATCAGAGTCATCCAAAGAACATTCAGAATACCCTTCTTCTAACTCTTTAATTTTTCTTTCAAAATCAAATTATCCTATTTTAATACTGATCATTTCTTTTCTGTCCCCATTGATCACAATTTTTAATTCTTTTAACATTTTAAAGATTTTATTTACATTTTAAAGACAGGTGAGAAAATACGTAACTATTGGAAAACTGATCAGTTTTCCAATAGTTACGTATTTTCTCACCTGTCTTTCAAAATAATGAGCTTACTTTGGTGTAACTTGTCCTGCAATATTGCTGAAGACACCTTGCAGTTGGTACGAACTTCCTTTATAGCATACTCAAAAGAAGTGAAATGATAACTATGATAGGATCTTCATGAAGTACAAATCGATAGCATGATGTATCGCTACATATAAAGATAATTATGCAATGTGCTTTTCCTGTCTCACAAATAAAAAATAATATATATGCATTCCAATAACTTAACCATAGATAGTTATCGTAACTTTCAATCTGAGAAGAAATACGTTACTAGGGGGTAAATGATATGTTAAATTCTTCTTTACAACCAGCAAGAGACCTGAACTCCTCCATTAGATTCCGACTTCTTCCAAACGACAGCTAGGGGTACAAATATTTTTACAATATAGGGTAGTAATCACATACTTTTATTAGTATTCATTTACGTGCAAACAAGATTTTTCTCATATACATCTGAAGTTTCTTCTTTGACACAATGTCTGAAACATGAATTGGTCCTGAAAATAAGTGCAAATGCAGAATGATAATAAATTAAATGTTATATGTTCACCATGAAAACAAACTCAATTTAAGACATGATATAAAAATCAATTTAAGATATGAAAACAAATTCAATTTAAGATATTGTAATGGCTGTAACATGATGTAAAGTAACTTCGTACTACAATGCAGCAAAGTAAAATCAAAGCAGTATCGTGGTTTCGCTCAAAACAAATTAACTCTCATACGTCTCCTTCCGAGTTCTCCGTTTTTGAATCTTCCTTTTTCTTCTTCCTGAAACATTTGCTGCATATGTGTATACTAGTCATAAAAACAAAAGTAGAAATGCTCAGAATGCTCAAAACAAAAGAAATCAACGCTGCTGTATTTTCATCTACTTCGTCTGACGTGATGCGATCATAAATGAAAATGAACAGCGAAATACTCATTGACAGAACCTTATACAGATATCTTAGAAATTTCATTGTCTTTAGTGATATCCAATTAAAACAACATCCAATTAAACATGCGCAGATCATGACCAGAATTATGAATGCCGAAACACACAAGCAAATACTAAAGAACAAATATGGAATATCCCCGTCCAAAGTGGATGTAATGTTTTCCTGTGCCTGGTCTTCGTGGAGCCATTCTCGTCTCAGATCCAAAAATGCTGAACTAACATTATGAAGCGCTGAACCACTGTCACAGACATCGAAAATTTCCAAATATTCTCGCATATTCGACAGCAAATGTCCTTTTTTGTCTATAGTGACTTCCGTAAAGAAATTACATTTGCCTGCTAAAGCTAGAATCAAAGTTAAAAGACTTGTTATGATTCCCCATGAAAATCGAAGAAACAAGATGGTCTTTATGTTGCCTTCTTTATTTGTTTCTCCTTTTGACTTGCATCGTTTCCCACATAATTTCCTCAATATTATAATCAACAAATCAAATTCTTCGTCCCAGAGAGACATAGTGGAATATCTTCTCCTGTAATATATATAAAAAAAATGTGTGTTTTGGGGCATTTATAGCCCAGTCTTTTAAACAATCGCAAATTAAGTTGTGGTAGAATTTTCAAAATAAGTTGTCTTTGATGATAACAAGACATAGAAGTAACTGAAATTTTCATTAGTGCAGATAAAATAAAAATCTTCATAAAACAATTAACCGGCTGACAGAGAGCAAATTACCAAAAGGATCTAAATAGAAAAGAAAAAATTGAGCTATATAAGAGTTAGATACTCCTTAGCTTTAAAGAATATTTTCGCAAATTCAAATATTGCAAGTTTCCAAATACAATACAAATACAATAGGTTTTAGGTCCAGCACTTAAGTACTGGCTACTGGTAAGGTGAATCCCTTAGGGGATAACAGTCCACCAGCAGAAGCATCGGCCTCTACATCAGTAAATGCACCAAAATTGAATTCACATATTTTTGAAAGTCATTTTGTTAAAATATGTTCATTCTAATCGACACAAATTCTAAAAGCATATGTTGAAATTTTCCCAATGTACATGTGATTATGATTCTAAGCCATGTTAATCAGCCAGTTAAGCTCACCTCGTTGCGCAGCATTGTCACATGCCAGTAAACAGGAATGGACCATAATCGTTCTCCCTAATAACTACGTTCATGCGTAAAATGAATGTCACAGACTGCATCTAAAGTTTTCATTGCAACTTTCATCTCAAAATGCATCATGCATACCATTATGGCTGATATTAATAAAAACAATAAAGCGTTTTCCATTGCTTGGTTTTACCATGAATTTGTGGAGACTTTGTCTCATGTGCATTTACGCCATGCTCTTGCATTGTTTATTGACGTGGGACATGTCAGTAATCATAAATGGCCTTTAACTATTCTACCGTACCAAGTCGCTCATGTATAAAATAAAGGTTAAAGAACCATGAATTTCAGTTGTCATCCTAAAATGCATCATACATTATACACACCAATATGGTTGATGTGATATATCAGTAAGCGGGAATGGACTTAAACCATTCCAACTATCCAAGTCGCTCATGCATAAAATGTAGGTCACAGACAGAATTGGACGCATGTATTGTAGTTGTCATCTAAACATACATCATACATACTAATATAGTTAATGTGGGAAATGTCAGTAAGCAGGAATGGAATTTAACCATGCTACCTAATCAAGTCGTCTCGATAGCTTCCGACGCATGCATTAGAGTTGTCATCCTACAATGCATCATAAATAGTAGTATGGTTGATCATGGGGCATGTCAATCATGGAGAATAGACTTTAACCATTCTATCTAACAAAGCCACTCATGCGTAAAATGTAGGTCGCCGACAGCATCCAAAGCATGCAGTGCAGCTGTCATCCAAAAATGCATCATACATACCAATATGGGACATGTCAGCGGGAATGGACTTTAACCTTTCTACCAAGCGTAAAATGTAGGTCACAGACAGCATCTGAAACATGCATTGCAGTTGTCAAAAAAAATGTATCATAAATACCAATATGGTCGATATGGAATATATCAGTGAAAGTAATGGAATATTACCATTCAACCTAACCAAGTCGCTCATACGTAAAATGTAGGTCAGAGACAGCATCCGAAGCTTGCATTGCAGTTGTCAGCCCAAAATGAATCATACATTGTATCGTCGATGTGGATGATGTCAGTAAGCAGGATTGGACTTTGACTATTCTTCCTAATCGGGCGCGGACGCTAGGGGTATCACATACCCCCTCATTTCGTGAGATGAGCTATAAACTACAAAAATGTGAAGTTAGTTATTTTGTGTGTAATTAATGTCATCATTATGTCACCCCGCGAAGTCGCGTGACATGTTGTAATTTTGCGTTTCCTCCTATTTTTGTTTTTTTTTCTTCTTCCATTAATTTGTGTTCGATCGATTTGTTAATCACTGGATGTTATCAAATGAGACTTGGCATGTACTTAGATCAGCAAAAGGAGCAGTGCTTTCCGGGAAAAAATATCAAAATGACTGCCATTTCCAAGATGGTCTCCATTTTACGTTAAAATATTGAGGATTCAAAATCTTGAGAACTACTTTGCAAAATTTTAATATTTTGAAAAATTTCAAGAAATAACTAAATACCGAAGTTATTGTGAATTTTGTCAGGAAAGAATTTGTATAAAAACAAATTTCAAAATGGCAAACATTTCATAAATGGCCGCCAAAATATGTCCAAATTTCAACTCAATCCGATTTTAATGCAAATTGAGTTCTAGGTAGATTCTAAGGCTGCAAATAAGATGGAATCATCGAATTGGTTGTTTGGGGTGACATCAGTTATTGGTCGTAATTGCAAATCTGGTTTGTCGTTGTGTAACTGAATAAATAATGAAAGGATATGGAGGACATAGAGTAATGCACATGAGACAAAGTCATGCAGTTTATTTCCTATATGTGTATAATGTAAATACCTCTTTTTACGCAGTGTCTGCATAAATTAATTAGCAGATAGATGTATTTTTTCAAATTCTGATTATGTTATAAAAAACTCAATGCAAAGCATAAAACCGTCACTTATGAAAGAAATGTTTAGATTTTTGTTTAGATTTGAAAAACAATGTAAAGACAAGGAATAATTCAACTGAGACAAAGTCTCTACAAATACATGGTAGGACGAAGCTACGGAACAGCACATCATAATTCATCATCTTGAACTTACCATTAGGCGTTCAACAATGAGCTTTGCGTATACCATATAGTAAGTTCAAGAAGCCTTTCAACCTCTAATCATTTAACTTTGGAGATGTTAAAAGATAACTTAGAAAATTTTTCGATCTTTTCATAATATAATGCATTGTTGGAAACCATGCTACTACTTTTCTTCACAAATTTGAATCTTGTATTTGTCAATAACCTACCTCTTTTATAAAGCAATTTTATATGGTGTTCTTGTTAGAATTTGTGTATTCCCAGATCTGTATACTGCTGCATGACTACATAATGTATACTTCCCTGTTTTTTATTCTTTATTTCCTTGCATTAAAAACGGATTT
>MJUU01020427.1:585-35234 GCA_002080025.1 Modiolus philippinarum
TTCAAATTCCATGAATATGAACAATTTTGGTAAAAGAAAAGACACTTATAAACCTTCATTTGAGTCATTGCAAATATACCAGTCACTGCAAAACTTTTGTTATACAAATTAGTTTGTTTAAAATTCCAATATGTCCAAAAATAGATAATTAAAACTGACTTGAATAAATTTCCGAAATGGCCATACAGCTCATTAAAATTATTGCAGTTGGAGTTAACATATGTGTTATGGTCTCATGTTCATTTACTCCATATCCTTTCGTAAAATATTGTGAAACTTTTAGTCATTACAAATGCACCGATCAGTGAGAAATGTTCCCTTTACACATTATTTTGTTTAAAACTCGATGAAAATGGCAAATTTTGATGAATAACATTCATCAATGCAGCAGTTCCTTTCGAACTTTATTGTATTAAAGACTCCATGAAAATGAAAAAATATATCATAAGCAATTATTTATTAATAGCAAAAAGATTGATCTGTTGCGATGATGTACCGATCGTGTATGCACTGAGTGAAACGAATCTATATTTCGCAAAATCTTCAACCCGAGATATCACGTGATAAATGAACGAATCTAGACGTGAGTAGGACGAATAGGGTTCTCGTCATCCGTCACGTTTCGCGTCAATTGACGAGTTGGACGAATAACAAGTCGTCACGTTAATTAACTGATCGCTGACTGACCGCTGACTGCTCCCTGACGAACGGGTGACGGGTGACTGATCGTTTTTTCTGTAAGGGCTACGTTGCACAGTACTGTAACGACGTGCATTGTTTATTCAGTGTTAAGTTTCCTGTTTAAACCATTATCATTTTGAGCATATGTAAACACAGTCATCATTTATTCATATTCGACATTTATAAATATTTTCTCGTCTATTTCATATACTTCAAATTACATGTTTGTGCCTTAAAATCAATCATTATAATAACTTTATTCTGTTTGAGTCGGTTATCAAAAGTTTTTAATTTTCGTTTTCCAGATAAAAAAATGAATCATTTGAAATTTCAAGTGATAGTCTTATTTAATCACTTCATTTTATTATTCAACATGAAATTGTGTTTGGATGTAAACACCAAAGTCTCCCAATCGAACTCCAATATCGAAATTCTAGGAGTACTAATGAGCTCTGCATGTCCCATACAACCAAAAGTAGCATTCATTTGATGGTTTTTAATTTTAATGACTCTACCTTCCCAGTTTATATATGAACAGCTATCATATTCAGGTACAAACACATATATTTTGCCAGGATCTCCCAATCTCAACTTAATTCTTTTGAATTACAGCTTAGGATATTGCTATACTTAATTATCTTTAGGAAAGAATTAATCTGTTTGTGACTTTGGTAAGCACTTCTTAAACAATCTTCTTTTCAAGTTTTATCTAATGTTGAGCATTTTTCATTTCCTACCTTTTGCAGTTTCTATAACAACAATCACCATTTTTGCTAATTTATATTGTAAGAATGATTATACACTTTCTACATAACCTTCCTATTAAGTTATTTTAACCATTGAATTTTCTACCATTTTGTCCGTTTTTATAACAACGGTCGACATTTTGAACACATTTTAACCTCAAAATGAGCTGTACACCTCCTAAACAATCTGGCTTCACAATTTCACCCCATTTGCCCATTTGGGAAACTTTTATGCATGTTCAGTCACTGTTTCAATTGTCACCACAGAAGTTTTACGGTCGTCACCACGAATTGACAGACCGTTACAATATTTCTGTTTAATATATGAGGATAAACATCTTTGGGTAGGTCCAGAGTTGATTACCGGATAGACACACACCGACTGTGACATTGGCAGTGTGACAGGTGCAACGCGTGGAGTAGATCATGCTTACCCTTTCGGAGCAACTAGTTATACCTCAGTTTTTGTATGGTTTATACTGCTTTAGTTTTGAGGTGTTCTTGTTCATTGTCTGTATTTGTTTTGAAGTTGTCATGCCGTCTCAGTTCGTGTTGGATATGATTTTCCATGATTTTGGAATTCTTGCTTTTACCTCTTTTGCATCGGTATTCGTTTTCCGATGTATATTGACATTTACCCCATTTCCTTTCTTTTTCATATTTATCTATTAAGGGATCAGGCTACATATTGTCCTGTTAAGAATACTAGTACGTGTTTTTCATGCACTATTCTCAATTTTCTGTCTATCCCTTACAAATAAGTTAATAAATGAATAAACATATAAACGAGGATCATTAAAAATAAATTATTTCGATCTTATATCGTCACCATATTTTGAGGATTGGAGAACCTTTTAACAGACACAAAAATCATTTCATTTGGCACAAAATTGGGATTAACCTTTAACGTAAGGGATTCGGAATTAGCATAGTAAATTTTGGATAAATTGCAGGATAAACCCCCTTTTATCTGCCTTCGTCTTGGAAAGCTCCAAAAGCTCTCCCACACAGGACAGTCGCACTGTTAAGCGACAATTTGATATACATAAAACATTATCATAAGCTTGAAATTAACTGAATTGATATTGTTTCAACGACTTAAACATAGATTGATAAATAAATACTAAGCGGATTATATATATTCAAGTCTGGTGTGAGAACCAGCCACGTGGGTTAACTTTCAGGTCTCCATTTACAAAGCTAACGAGCGCACTTACTGCTCCTCTATATAGCAAACCTTGTCTTTTAGTAGTAGTCAATTAATAATACGGAATGTTTAATTATTGATCGAAAAAGGGTGGAGAAATGCTGCGTGCCATAAAATAAAATGTTCTCTAATGTATTGTTAATACTGTATAGATACATGAAACATAAATTTTATGTTGAAACTGATTCTGACCGATTCGATAAATTTGAGAATTACATACTTTTGTAAGCCCCGTGCTTTTTGTATTCGGAATACAAATATCGGTGTATAATGAGAGAAAAAGATTACATCACTTTATTGCGATTATAATTATCATATTTTCTCGACTATCGATAGTTCAAAAAGAAAAACAACAAAACAAAACAAAACAAAAACAAAACAAAACAAAAGCAAAACAAAAGCAAAAACAAACAAAAACAAAATTTAAAAAGCTCGGCAAGCCACGCTATCAAACTTTAATATGGTAATGAATGGGTATAACCTATGGTGGTATAACTTGTGGTATTACCTTTATTTCTATTTTTGAAAAATAAAACAGGTATTTTTAAAAGCTCCATTTTCTGCCCTTATTCATTGCTCAATTTTTCGAATGACGATCAGAAACTCGGTGCCGCGATATTCATACTAACTTTGTTTACTTTCTCTAATATATATGATAAAGCTGAAGTATTGGTCAATGGACTTCTAATTCTAACCAAATAAATCAATCTGGTGGCAAATAATGAAATTTCGTCAAGGACAAGATTTTAATATTGCTTATATATTATTTGGTAAAACATCTTTGAATTAGACAAAATTCAAATCAATGCAAAACGGAATATCGTAAAAATTAAAAACTTGACTTACTTAAAAAAATTTACAACTTACCAGACTTTCCAGAAAAATTGAAAACAAAAAGTAGAAAAGCAGCAATTAAATTCATTTCGAAAAATGGTACAAATTTAATGTATATAACTAATCGATGTGCCTTTATCTAATCATTTTATATTCATTTTTATGACTTTATCAGTACAACAATCAAAATAACATAATGTTTTAGATATTTTTCACCAGGTAGATTTGCATAATTCATAAGCAGGGTTAACATATGATTCAACAGAAAAAATAAACAAGTAAACAGATATAGTGAATAAAAGGATATGGAGTAAATGCAAATGAGACAAAGTCTCTACAAATACATGGTAAAAAACAAGCAAAGGAAACAACGCTTTTATTGTTGTTCTTCATTTCGAAGTCATAATGAGGCCTTCGATTATGAGCTTTGCTCATACCTCATAGTAAATTCAAGACGGCCCCAGGCACCGGTTTCAGCGGAATTCTTTGCTAATTGTCGAGCAACGCTACATCCATGCCTTCATTAGTCATGGGTGCGGGATTGTCAACAAACATCAATTAACCTGGCAAAGTGCTCTCACAATCACTGTCATCCTTTGCCCGACAAATCTATTATGCTTTTATATCACCTGTTGCTGCAATCTGCTATGGAACTACTAATGAAGAACACGAATAAGACAAAAGACAAACGTAGACAACGATAGGAACTCGTATCAAGATATTAAGAACTTTAATATCTTATCGTATTATTTTTAGCTGACTTTGGACCTTTACTTTTTTCGGTCAAAAGTCAATATAGTAACATTCTTAATTTCACCTTCCTTTATCGTCAAGTCATAACTATTTAGTATTAAACACTAAGAATAAAATATGTTAAAATGCATTGCCTTTATAAATTACAAATATGCATTACAACATGGCCATTATGGAATAAACAGGGCCACCACGAGATAACAGGGCATTATGAGATTAGCAGGGCCATTACAGGACTCAAGATGGCGGCTGTGTAGTACTCAAGGTGTTTGTAAAATGAAAATTATTATTATATCATATATTTACAGAAATGTACACCTTATTTTTGCATATTTTTTTGTAGTGAACAAGTAATAGAAGATTGGAAATATATTTTTTTCATTGTATTTGTAGTTCTTTGAGTGGTCTGACATACTTTGCCTGAATTAGGAGCTGTATCATGTATTATGCTAAATATCTTTGTTTTACGTTTTTACCCTACTAGTGACCACCCAAATTACTCATCTTATCACAGGGGATCAGAAAATAGACATCTTTTCTTGATTTTCTGAAAAAAGTGGGTTTTTTGTACTTTAGCGGTAAACCTTAATCCAGCTGTATAGAGAATATTTTTGTTTTAAATATTCGACCCTACTTGTGACTACTCATTTTACTCATCTCATCATAAGGGATAAGAAAATATACATTTCTTCTCGGTTTTTTAACGAAGTTTGTTTTTTTTATTTTTTTTTTTTTTTTTTTGTACTCCAGCGGTAGGAATAAACTTTATAATTAATAAATGGAAAATAAACTTGTTTGTTTGAAATGTTAGACCCTACTTTTGACCATTATTTTACTCGACTCATCACAAGGAATAAAAAAATAAACCTTTTTGATTTTTTTTTCAAAGAATTTTGTTTTTTGTCCATTTGAGTAAATCCTAATACATCTGTATGGGGAAACCTTTTTTGTTTCAGATATTTGACTCTACCTGTGACCTCTCATTTTACCCATCTCATCACAAGAGATTCGAAGATATACATCACTCCTTGATTTTTAAAAACAAACTTTTTTTATACTTAAGAAATAAAATCTTATACTTTCTTGTTTCAAATATTTGATTCCACAAACGACTTTTCATGTAAAAAATGAATTTCCAAATTTTTTTATAAACATTTACATTCACTTATCAATCTGTTTAAGTTCACCAATCTGGTTAATAAAAGTTTTAAGAAATTGGTATTTTCATAATGGCCCTATTATGTGTCCGAGGTCTGTAATAATGGCCTTCGAATGCTGTAATGGCCCTTGGCGTTGCCTCGTGCCATTACGGCTATCCTCTGGCCATTATTACAGACCTCGGACACATAACAGGGCCATTATGAAAATACCCATTTATTAATACTATACTATTGTACCCTGCAATAGAAAATGTCTACTTTTGAAGTAATTAAACTATTTCATAAAGTTTGTGATTACGTCCCTTTTATACACAGCGACAATACCACAGGAACCAAGGATGTGAGTTATACAAAAATCAAAGTCGGGAGACACACTATATATCGGGATTTCGGTAATCAATCGTTAGCAAATTTAAGCCTCCGCGTAAATTTCACTGCCGATTCAGATGCATTTAATCGGATATCGAAACGCGATTTATAAACTTAGCGAATTTTTCACTACCCTGTTTTGCACCAAAATCGCGAACAAAAGCCGACGTGAAAATAACCCGATATATGGTAACATCAACGAGAATACAGAAACACAAAGGCATGAGACAGAACTAAGGTACTTACATAATGTGCAATCTCATAAACACTGAGAGTGACACCAGGCGCTTTTGAAAGGAAAGTCTGTGCTGCTCTGTTAGTGGCATCCGTCAAATTATCAGTGAGTCAATCCAGAGTTTAGTCATAAAAGGTAACGTCCAATCCGCTTAGACATGCAATCTTGCTGAAATGTTTGTTTTCATTCGAGACCACGCTATGGCAATGCGACGGCCATAGTACTTCTGAAAGGGTAGAAGGAAATAAAAGCTGAACAAAACCCAGACTCGGCAGCTTTTGAAAAACTGATTTTGCTCTATTCAAAGAATCAAAATATAAAACTACATACTAGACAGCATCAAATCGCACTCCATACTCTGGAGAGGTATGTATATTAGTGCTCGGAAAGGAAATATTCGCAATTTCGAATTTAAGGCATCACGTTTGTCATATAGCTTAGATTTAATAATTCAGTTTTCGTCAATGTAAAACAAAAGATCCAAGTACGAAACTGAAGAAAGTGTATCAGTTGTCTTGTTTATAACTTATCCAATCGGGTTTAAGTCTGTTGTAAATATTCCTCAAATTTTACATATTGGTGGAAACAACGGCAGTAGAATACCGAAGAAACAAAGCAGTGGTATTTACCAAAAATCGAAGTCCAAAGACATGGCCAAAACGAGAACACAGAAAACAATGACGTTAGGAACAGAACACAATGACGTTAGAAAGGACGTTGTCTATGCAGCGGGAACTGGGCTTAAAATTTGTGTTTTCTCTCTGTTAGCCCTTATAAAAACTTGGCCTCATAAATTTTGTACATGTATTAATAAATCACTTTTGTTTTGATTTGATCTGCACTGAATATATAATAGACATAAGGTGTCGAAATGCACATAGGCAAAAACTAAATTAAAAACTTGGGTATTTTCTTAATTATTATTATTTATCTTTAAGTACGGTATACCTAAATAATGAATCGGTTCTATTTTTGCAGTGAATCGATTTGCATAGCATATTATATATTTATCTTTGTTAAATCTTTCTGATATGATATCATTGTATCATATGTTTGACTTTTAAATGGCATTTTATTTGTTGATGTACGTAAACCTCTGTTAATGATAAATAATCCATCAGACTACAAGATTGCTTAAGCCGTCCTGTTAAAACAATAAATGGGTATTCTATATTTCAAAATAGTACACTATAAAAATTCAATTGATTCAATAAATACAAGCTTTACTTTTGTACTTAATTAACAGGTAACGTGTATTGAAATGATAAGATATTAGTAAATTTCAATTTAATTCTATAATGAAGGGCTGCGCCCGAGCGCAGCATACAACGGCCGCAGCATGTCGACCATTGAAATTTGAACAAGTGTAATTTAAAAGTGAATATAGACACAGTTAAAAGCTTGGTATCGTAACTAGAAAGACACAGTTATGAGTTAGCTGTACTCAAACTAATAAACATAATCGAACATCGAAATCTAATTAAAAATAAAGATATATACAAAAATTTCTATTTTGACCCATTTGACCCCTGATTGCTCAGAATCGGTAATATATACGCAAAACCTGTTAATATACTACCATAGGCTTATAAGAAGATGAATCTAAAGAAAAAAGTCCCATTGAAATCTGATTAAAAATAATGATTTTAAATATATTTAAAAAAAAATGCAATGTCATCCCTTTGACCACTTTAAGCTCGGAAACTGTAAGAGCTACGAAAACTCTGTTGTCACACTACTGTAAGATTCAACTAGAGACAGCTAGAATTGTAACTGGTCTTCCGATATTCACAAGTGTTTCTTTAATTTATAATGAATTAGGTTGGGAAACTTTGGCAGAAAGAAGAAAAAGAAGAAAATTGCAAGTCTTTTATAATATTTGTCATAACAATGCTCCTAAATATCTTTGCGATCTTATTCCACCGAAAATACAAAGTACCACCGTTTATCCTTCAAGAAATGGAGAGGACATTATTTTACCATTTTGTAGATTGTCTGTAACTTATGAGTCATTTATTCCATCAACCATACGTAAATGGAATAACTTGGATTTATCAACAAGAAATGTAGACTCTATTTCGAAATTTAAAATTGAGTTGAGGAAGAAAAATAATACTTCCACAGTACCCATTTATTATGGTTACGGTCCCCGAAAACTTAATATCATACTGACCCAACTTCGATGCCATGCTTCTTTCCTAAATTATGACTTATACAGAGTCAATATTATATGTAATCCTGCATGTCGATGTGGTGCTATTCGCGAAGATTCTTACCACTTCTTTTTTGAATGTCCAAACTACACTCGTACTAGACATAATCTTTTGCAAAATCTCAGATGGCTACCTAATGATTGTTTTGTAAATCTTAAACTTTTGACCTGTGGTAGTCCAACTCTAAATGATGTCCAAAATGAACAAATTTTCAAGCAAGTCTACGAATATATTAAAAAAGACTGAAAGATTTTTATTAGTTTAACTCCCCAGGACAGTACACACACATCATCAACCAATCTATTCAGTTAATTCATTGATCTTTTAATCTCTCTTTGTCTTTAATTTGTCTTTCTGTTTTATTTCAGCCTATACATAGACGAACTGAATATCATATTTACATGCTCTATTTTTGTAATTATTGTATATTGTATATGGGAGAAGACTTTTATAAGTTGGAAAAACTTGTGTCTGATCCCTTTTGCATTTTGTGAGCAAAATAAATAAGTTTAAACTAAACTGTAAGATTACTATAAGAGGAATCTAAAGGAAAAAACACTTATCGAAAATCTGACAAAAAAAATAGGTAAATACACATTTGCAATTTTGAACCCATTTTGCCCCTATAGCCCCGAAAGGGAACAAATTATCAAAAATCTAATACCTTAGCGCTAGGTTGAATTTTCATAAGGAATCCATAAAAAAACTGCATCAAAATCTGAGTAGAAAATAAAAAATAATAAAATTTGTGAGATTCGCCCCTTTTGGGAACCGTTTATCTCATGAACGGTACATACGGCGTGAAATCTGTTGATACACCTCTTGTTGGAAACTTCATCAGGAGCACACTGAAAGAAATTCCATCAAAATCCGATAAATAATAAATATTCTACTGCCAAACGTATGAAAACACCCAATTTTGCCCTTTTGGTCTTTTTTTTTCAAAACGGAAGAGGCCACAAGGATCAAAATCAATCCAAGTCCTCCTTTTCTGCCAAGGAACACTGTGTTAAAATTCCATAATTTGAACATATGAAACTTAAGTTATTGACCAAAAACAAGAGTGTCTACAGCAACGACAACGCCGCCGACGACGACGACAACGACACCAGCGCCATACCATTATACGACATCAATTTTTTGCGGTCGTATAAAAATTAATGGAGGACAAATATCCTATCAGATATTAGATCCATAGTGAGATTTTGAATCGGGTCAGTTGTTTTATTTTTTTTTTGCGTAGGATTTATCATTCTTAAGGAAAATCCATTTAAAAAAAATAGCTTAAAAATATCATTTAAATTTGAAAGAACACATTTGGTGGAAATAGGTCTCTAGTTCATATTCAGAATTGAATTATAAAACAAGATATATTCTTATTATGTTTTTAAATTTCAGAGCCTTTTTTCTTTTAACGGCATGTTTAATATTATTCATGTGTTATTAATGAACCATACTATAAAAATACTCACTATGTTTTGGGAAAAGGTGTCAAATTGTTCGGAAAACCCTTCAAGTTTCTAAAACTTGAATTACGCGAGTATGAAATTAATTAGAGTAATGTTTCATGGGAGTTTACACTATGAATGTTGTGTTTTTTTTGTTTTTTGTTTTTGTTTTTGTTTTTGTTTTTTTTTTATTATTTCTTTTCTTGTAATTGTCTAACGTCATTCTTTTCCATGTTCTCGCTTTGGCCATGTCTTTGAACTTCGATTTTTGCAAATACCACACTCCTGTTTACCTACAGTTGTTATCAAGAGGGTTAACACGAAACATCAACAATGGCTGAAAATTACAATATCATACTGTAATCTACCCTGGAACTACACAGAAAAAACACAAATAATACAAATAGCAAAAACGTAAACATCAATAGGAACTCGCGACAGCCGGACTCAGTACCGGCAGTAGCAAAAGTAAATGGTAGGGTTGAACCGGTATATGGGTACCCAAACCTACCAACACTTTTTCCATCTTTGTCACTAAATTGGAAAAGAATTGTCAACATAATGATTATAATTTTTCCCTTTTCACTTTCCTTTTTCACAAAAATGTGCGCTTCATGTAAAATAAGACAGGTTATTGTAAAATCTAAACATGGGACTTCAATGATCTGAAGGTATTTGTTAGTCATTTTTACAAACAACAAAATACTGAGGTTACTGTGAATTTGGTTTCTTCATATTCACATTTCGACAACTTATGTCTCTTCAGGGAAATCAAATCAAAAAATTTTGAAATCAATACACTGAAGTATGTGTAAAAGCTGGTAGAGAACAAATTACATCGGCAAACGAATACCAAAGCAAGAACAAGGAAAGGGAAAACTCTAAAATCATAAATCCAAAATCACGGCAATTCATATCCAACACGAATTGAGACAGTATGACAAAGCCAAAACAAATAGACAAAATAAACAAGAACGCCACAAAACTAAAGCACTAGCAGTGTGAGCGCCTATAAAATGCAAATAAAGTTTATTATAAAAACTGAAGTATCATCAGGTGCTCCGAAAGGGTAAGCATGATCTGCTCCGCGTGTAGCACCCGTCACACTGCCAGTGAAAAATTCGGTTTTGCCAGAGTCTGTTAGTCAGTCCGGTAACAAACTCTGGATCTACCTAAAGACATCTGTAAATTCTCATTTGTGAAACAGAAACATTGTAATGGTCTGTCAAAATGTGGTGACGTAAAACTTCTGTAGTGACAATTGCAACAGTGATTGAACAAAATCGCTGTACAAACTATAGGCACAGCAATAGCGAATGGGTTGTGAAATATACATGCCATATATACACCAGAGAAGTGAGAATATTACTGCTCAAAAACGGGAAGTTCACTATTGGAAGTTTTTTTTTTTTTTTTTTTTTTTTTTTTTTTTNTATTTTTTTTTGCTTTGTTGACTCAGAAGTCTAGATTTTTCATTGTAGAGGTAAAGGTCCAGGTATGATGATGATGATGGTGTATGAGTGGTCTCTTTAATTTCGAGTTCATTTGGGCATATAAGATGAAGGTTATCTTTAAATTGGGGATCTGGATGTGGATATTTTGACAATACTGCAGATTAAGTTATGCTACAATAGGGCCTATAAGTCTCGTACAATTTTAGAACTTCCGGGATCAAAAATTGTACATGTACCCGAAAGTTACATTTCAAACAAAGATATATGACGTTTGAAATAAAAATTTGAACGTCACAATCCTAAGACGTCATGTTTTGGCGGGAAAAGTTTTCGAATTGACTGTTTATCGTGGATTCTCGTGAGTCACATGGCGAGACTTACAGAACCTATTGACAATTCATACTTTAAATAGAATAAACAGTGGAAAAGCAACATATAGATAAAGCCGTAAACATTTATTGGTTATGCAATAAAGTGATAAAGCCCAAAATATTGATAGGTAATGGAATTTGTTTTGGAGATAAACTTGAAAATGTTCAGGGCTTAATACATTATCATTGGGATATCGTGTTGTTCCTTGGGCTTTAGCCTTCTATACGACTACAGTAACTTTGCTATTGAACGAGAAAATACTGAATGAGGCGTGGCATTTCTCCAAAATTTTTGTATACAATTGTTTGCTGCCAGGCTTTCCGTGTTATGACAAGACAGGGTAGTCCTTTTTCCTCCACATGGGGGCGCGCCCGGCAGCTCTGAAAACGGATCTCCTGAAAACGGATTCAGATTCCGCAATGACTCGAAGTGTACTGATAATTTACCATTACTTACTTGTATTAGTCGAAAAACTAGTTAATAAACTGGAATTTTCTATGTATCGTGTGCGTTTTTGTCACATGTACATCCACTCCATATCCTATCATTTTATCAAATAAAACTACAATGACTTTAACGGGGATGACCAAATGATATCAAAATTATGAAAACATTTAGTCAGAATATGGATTAGCCAAGATGTGATTGTAACGATACAGATAATGTGGGAACGTAGACCATATGATATCAGAAAATAAAGTAATATCAAAGGGAAATATAGACCTATTATACCCCTTGACCTAACATGTATTATGTTTTATTATATTTTGATGAAAATTTGTTGTGGCAAAAGGATTTAAGGTTAAATGAATATGACACAGTGTCTGAAATATCTGATGAAGATTTGTTGTGGCAAAAGGATTTAAGGTAAGATGAATATGACACAGTGTCTGAAATATCTGTACAGGTACAAGGAATATAATAAGTTCGAAGTTTGGCTAGACAATGAACTTAAGCAGCTAGAACACCAACATTACGGATAATAGTAAATGTATTCAATTTGTTACACAGTACTGTGCAACGTAGTTAACGACCCGCAAACGGATTGTTGACAGGAATGGGATTTCTTTTTGGTCTATTTTCCCGTCAATTCACGAATTCAATTCAAATGTATAATCAAATATTTTGCTAAAAAACCAACACCATTTTATGTCCATCTATATGATTGACTGAAAATTTCATCTAAAAATATCAACTTACAATTATCACTTTTTAAAGATGAAATAGATAGTTAAAATGCTTATAATAAATACATACTGACAAGGTGATGTCAATGTCCTTGATACTTCTATTCCTTTTTAGGGTGCATCGTTTCATAAATTGTTTAATATCTAAAACGTATGACTATTTTATAATTACACTTTATATTCATAGTCTATTACCGGACTGACTAACACCGGCTGTGACAAAACCTGGCTTTTCACTGGAAGTTTGACGGGTGCAACGCGTGGAACAGATCATTCTGACCCTTCCGGTGCATCTATCATCATGATACTTCAATTTTTATACTTCAGTGCTTAAATTATGTGGCGTTCTTGTTCATTTTTGATTATTTGTTTTGTCTTTGTCATACTGTCTCAATTCGTGTTGGATATGAAATGCTGTGATTTTGGATTTATGATTTTAGAATTCACCTTTCTTTGTTCTTTCTTCGGATTTCAGATTAAGAATAATCCCTTGAACACACAAAAAATTTGGTGTTATATTGTCTTAAGAAAATAAAACAGTCTCTATTTGATATAATTAATTAGTTTGGAAAATAGAAAAAATGTGTTGCGTGTGTAACATATATCATCGTGTTTAAATATTTGGATAATATGGACTAAACTAAAATTTTCCGGCATGTAATACCTCCATTTTAATGTTATATTTTGGCAGTATAGAGTCAGGTTTGTCAGACGTTCAAAAACTCGGACTCGTTTTAAACTATTAACATGTTAAATCAGTCCAAGCCAATACACCGATTGCGCATTTGCGGGATCACTCATTATTTTAGCTAAATAAGGAGTAATCTGGTACAAAACTGGTTCCAAGACGCTGATAGACGAAGATAGTAATTTCTTCATTTCCATTCAAGTTTCGTTTTTTGTGGGTTGGAAATGTTCCTCGTGGATTTCATTGTCAGTTGAAAACGATGTTTTACCTATATGTTGAATAACAACGTAAGATTCGTTGGTAGAAAATATCTGTCCCTTGCTCCAACGTTGGATTACGTCATTTTTACTCCGGTTGACCCCAGATGACCTCGTCGAAATGAAGAGTCAAATCCGGAATGGAAAAGATATGCAATCCATGTATTTCCTTCTTGCCAGCTAGAAAAAATCAAGGTTGAGAACTCTGCTAAGTTAGCTGGAAAGAACAACATTCAGTTTGGAATGGCCGATCATTTAAAAAAAATAACTTGCTGACAGTAAAATTGTTAAAGGTTTCTCCTTTAGCAGAACAATAGTCCACACAAAATGTAAAAAGACCAGTAAATTCAAGCTTTTGAACAGTGTTGAGAACTTTTGGTCACAACCTTTCATTATTATGTTTGAGGTGAGTCCCGATTATGGGCAAAATAAATGCTTGGATATTTGATAGACTGCATACGTAGATCACTAGAATCAATGACGCACCTGTAGTTAACATTGAGACAGTATTAAAATTTATCAATCCTCTAGACCAAAAACTGTGTGGAATTCTATGGTCAAATTTTATTGGCTTTATTTTGGAGAATTGTAATTTTATGAAAAGCAGACAGAACTCTGAAAATAACATTTGGAAATTACCGAAAAATGCCCAAGTTTGATGTATGATAGTGTATCCACATTTGATATTCTCTCAAGAAAAAGCACATTATAATTGAATTGTATAGAGAGCACAGGGAATGTTATGAACGAGAGACCAATCCCAGTCTTAAGGATGTTCGTTTTTCAACTTTGAAATAACAACGATTCCGATTAAATGTGATTTTTTGTTAGAAAATTGTAAAAGAAGTAATTTAAGTGAAAAAAATTAATAGGTTACCGATGTAATTGTTGAGATTCAAGTGTTTGAAAAAATGGCGGGAAACTGAACTCCTCTGCATTTTTCATAGGTTTAACGTGAGGAATGTTTATCCAATAATTAATGTGACAAAATAACACCAATTGAATAAAATTTTGTCAGAATGCTCCAAAAGATGTATAAAATGACATTATAGAAAAACATTATGGGGTCACCGGGCAAAAAGTTATTAAGCTTTTAAGTGGATAAAACCAGAGAAGTCCGAAAATCTGACAGAAATACATAAACATGACCAGCAAACATCCTTAAATAAACAATGAAAGGATAATGAGTAATAAACATGAAACACAGCCTCCACAAATACAAAATAAAATGGTATAGTTGGCCACGAATAAAAGGTAAAAAACACAAAATGTACAAATTAAAAAACACATAAAAATGACAAAAATGGAAAGAGAGAGAGGGAAAACTGCCCAACGTTTCGGCCTATACGGCCTTCGACTAGGGGAATACCAGGCTAAATACGGAGAAGAAGATGGATATGACGAGAGAAGGCAGACCTAATTGCGTGTCACAGATATTACCTAGTTAATTTGTGGCCATCGCACAACATATTTATATTTTTATATGCCTCTACAAATACATTGTCAAAGCCAATCAATGGAAGAACCCTTTACTGTTGTTCTTCATTTTGACTATGAGGCATTTTTCAGTTAGCTGTGTATTCACAACCAACTACCAGTATGTAACCGTACCCTATTCTTCTTATATATAATACCTTTCTGCATTCGTAATTGACTTAGTTGCCTTGAATTTTGCAGTTTATAAATTTTGAAAGTATTCATTTCAAAGTATTAAAAGGTAATTGACTGAGAAGAGTTTTCATTTTGTAGACAATCGCGACTTTGATTGATTATGTCAGTACTATACAGATTGGATAGATATAAGTCAAAATGGTTAACCAGAAATATTTCGTACAAAATCACGACTAGCTCTGATATCAGTACCGTACAGATTGTTTTGAATGGTTAACCAAGGATTAACCTCAATGATAAGGAAAAGTATGACACTAAGTCAGTAAATAAGAAACATTGAACGAGATGTACTCCACTTATGGTAAGAACTGAATTCCTTGTTATTCATCAACAAATATGTTACATATTAAATAATAAAAAAATCATTTAACAAAATGAGAATAAAAATAAATTAAGGATGTATTAGGGTTAAATTAATAAAAATCTACGATTTGAAATTGATACCAAAAGTGTAAAGACCATTAATTAAGGATAAAATCAAGCTCAAAAATGTGAAAGTTTATGCTCTTACAAAGATTTATGTTTAAAAATGGCGGGAAAAGCTTTCTCTGACTTTTACCTTAGTTAATCATTGAGTAATCTTGGTTTTCGTCCATATTGAAAGAATCTCATGACATTTTGTTTTATGGCCTCTCATTAGCTACCAAAACCTCAAATGTCATGAAATAGGATGTTATGGGGCAAAACATTTCTCAATGAATCAATGAATAAAACCCAAGAAATCCAAAAGTATTACAGAAACTTAAAAACCTCACCTTACTGTGTGCTAAAAGATGCCAATGGAGTAGTCATTTTATTTTCTGTTTTAAAATATTTTAAATAAAAACTAGAAAAATTTGAGTTGATATTCTATGCATTTTAGAAATTTTTCTTATTACGAATTTGTTTAGACATAAAACAAATTAAGCTTCAACAATAAAAATCATCTGAGAAAAGTTTAATGTACAATTATATGTATTATTTTGTTGGAGTTTTATTTAATTGTAAAAGCATGCACTTTAGCACAATTAAAATGAAGTGTGCTATATGACAACAAAACTTCAAATCATTACCTTCAAGAAACAAGAAATTTAGTTACCAACATGTAGTAATTTATTGTAGTATGGAAAAATAATTCCCAGGCAGATAAAATAAAGGTCATTTCAAGGCCTTTGTTTTGAATGTCGTAATTTCTGTTTCTGTGCTTTGTACCTGTCTTACGTCATTGGTTTTTTTTTGTGTCTAACGTCCGTGTTTTCTGTGTTCTCGTTTTGGCCGTGTCTTTGTACTTCGATTTTTGTAAATTTCACTCCTTTGTTCCTTCGGTATTCTACTGCCGTTGTTTCAACAAAGATTAATTATTGGGTTGTTACGAGTTTTACGTCCAGTGATCAATACTCTGACATCATGAGAATGAGAACAAGTATAAACATACAAAATAAGTATTGCAAGAAAAAGAGTAAATGATAAAGGAGCAAGGAGAGATCACATAAATTTTGTAAATTTAATAGAAAACTGAGGAGTATCTCCCTCATGCAAAGCTCTGTCCTTAGCTGATTTTTGCTTTACATTTAGATCACATTGGTCATTTGTTCTCTATCAGTTTTTCTAACTTCCTTGCGTTTATGGTCTTCCAAACGTTTAGATTTTATCTGCACTGAAGAGACATAAGTTGTCAAAATGCGCATATGCAGAATTTAAATTCACGGTAACTTCGGTATTTAGTCATTCAAATTAAGATTTTTACCGTTTTCTATTATTTAATTTTATTTCAAAATGAATCTGTCTATGTCCCCATTCTCGATATCTTCAACATTTCTAGTCACACTACAGTTGGAATATTGTTAAAACTTGGTGTTAAGGAATCCGAAATCAATCAATAGATCGATTACACTGTCAAACATTGCTAACAGTATTACAATTGTTCGATATGGCAAAAAAAATATTTCTAACCGGGTGAGATTTGAAAGGTCACTTTTTAACGAGATTTCGTTTTCATGTGTTAAAATCAAGTAAATGTACTATAAATGCATCAGTGTGTTTCCTGTCGCTGTGGTGCTGTCTTATTGTTATGAACATGTCTGTGAAATAGTCGGAGTGTTTTTATAATTTTTGGTACATTGGAATTGCCTCGGATGATTAAACCGCCTATTGCACCAACTAGTTAAAGTGTCTGCAAGGTATAATTATACCCCATTTAACATTTGGTTTCACACATAAGAAAAAACAAAACACCGAAGTTACTATGGATTTATTTTCTGCATATGCGCATTTCGACAACTTATGTCTCTTCAGTGCAAATAAAATCTAAACGTTTGCAAGACCACAAACCCAAAACCTATAGAGAACAAATAACCAAATATGATCTAAACGTAAAACCAAAATCAGCTAAGGACAGAGCTTTGCATGAAGGAGATACTCCTCAGTTGTCAACAAAATTTGCCAAAAATTAGATATTGTAAGGTTCAAAATACAATCGGCTTTCGGGTCAGCACCGAAGTACTGACTACTGGGCTGGTGAATAAGAAGATAAACAAAATAGTTATTAAGGGAGTACGAGCCTCAGATTTCAGAAGCATTTTATATCCTCGGGTTTTATCCATTCAAACAGTGCTAAAATTATTTGCACATTGATCACATTTTCTTGGTCATAAGTCACTTTAAAATACATAAAATAGACTGTGTATAAAATTTAATCATTTTCCAACTATAATTTCACATATTTAAAGTCCTATAAACATCTTATGGAAATTGAAGGAAAACTCTAGAGAGATCTGTTTCCCGCCAAAATTTTGAGGTCTTATATCTCAAAAATTCTTACATGGATTTTCAAAATTTTTTGCTCAAGTTGTTCCATCAGATGTGCTCTTCAAGACAAAAGGTCAGAATTTCAATTCTAATTACAAAATTTTTCAGACTCGTACTCCCTTAAATAACATGTTTTACAATTTTGTTGTATTCGTTTTTACCACATTTCATGTTTTATTTTACAATTTGATAAAAATAACCTTTGTTTAAACACAACAAAAAGGAGGTCAAAAGACATAAGTTGTCGAAATGGCCATATGCAAAATGTATTTTAAAGTTACTTCGATATTTTGTTATTTATACTCTATTGTCACCATACCATAAGTAACATTTTTGTTGCAGTGAAATTGCTGTTGTATACACACAAATATGAGTTTTTGTTCCAATTTTTCAGTCCTTTATGTGATTTTTATTTACTTTGGAGTACTTTTTACTGAGATCAGAAGCCAGAATGATACAAATGGTAATTATTTAATACTATATTTTTGGATCATGGCTTTCCATATTATTTGATTCTAATGCTGCTGATGAGAGGCTACTCCTTGAAACACGTGTACAGCATAACGAAATTTATTGTTTTTTATGCAACTGCGGTATTTTTGTACATTCAGTTTGTCATCATCGTTAAATATTAACTATCCAATTTTGCCTAGAAATAACAATGAATTTAATTTAACCATCCACTACCAGCGTGAAGTCTTTGACGTAAACATTTCATATTAATTAATTCTGAATGGCATGGCAACCTTTATATTTTGGTTATAATTATGGAAGTAATTTCTATTACACATTGGTTAAATAGATGTATTTTCATAGTACATGTAGTATTTATCTGACGAAAACAGCATCTTCCTTGGACAACATAATTTTTTTATTGTATTATTTGTATTGAAGCAGGAAATGGTACACTCCACAAGTTATCTGGTGTGATGTCTAATCAGTACTCTGCTATTAATATATCAGAAGGTAAATCCTTTGTGTTCCAGGAAATAAAGCACACCACAAATTATCTGGTGTGCTGTATAGTAAGATCTATGTTGTAAATATATCAGAAGGTAAATACTTTTGTGTTCCAGGAAATGAAGCACGCCACAAATTATCTGGAGTGCTGTATAGTCAGATCTCTGTTGTAAATATATCAGAAGGTAAATACTTTGTGTTCCAGGAAATGAAGCACACTACAAATTATCTGGTGTGCTGTATAGTCAGATCTCTGTTGTAAATATATCAGAAGGTGAATACTTTGTGTTCCAGGAAATGAAGCACGCCACAAATTATCTGGTGTGCTGTATAGTCAAATCTCTGTTGTAAATATATCAGAAGGTAAATACTTTGTGTTCCAGGAACTGAAGCACGCCACAAATTATCTTGTGTGCTGTATAGTCAGATCTCTGCTGTAAATATATCAGAAGGTAAATACATTGTGTTCCAGGAAATGGAGCACGTCACAAATTATCTGGTGTGGTGTATACTGAGATCTCTGTTGTAAATATATCAGAAGATTATTATTTGTTGTTTGTTAAGGGATAATTTCAACGTTTAACAGCTTTCAACTATATCCTGGCTGTCAATTTAGAGGTGAAGGGTAGCCGGGATACATTATCACATACGGTTGAAAGTCGAGTGCACCCTTTTCGTGGTTTACAACGTGGGGTGCAAATTCACAACACACAGATGACAGGCTAACGTGATTATATTGGTAAACTAACTGCTTTTTACCACTCGGCCGTCTAGACCCCCTTTGTATTCGACATTATATTTTGTTAAAAAAGGAAAGTCGAAACTGTAATGAAAAGTCAAATATATGAATCAAATATGCTGGACAGAGAACAAAAGGCTAATATAAATATTATAAATTCACCAAACCAGTTGTTGGCCTGAAAACAAATTTAATTTGTAATTTGTAAGAGAAAAAAAATGTATCCCCCGTGCATAGCTCTGTCCTTAACTGATTCCGATTTGCCGTTGAGATATTATTGATTATTATTCTCAATAAGCTTCCCAACACCTTCCGGTCTATGGTCTTCCAATTTTTTTAGTTTTATATGCACTGAAGGGACATTTTGTCGAAATGGTCATCTGCAAAACTTTATTTACGGCAACTTTGTTATTGTGTTATTCTTAGAAATGTAAACAGCTTAGAGCTCAGACATGGATTTCTAAAACAATCAGATTACAAAACTAACTATGCTGATATTGATAGAAAACAACGGCAGTAGAATACCGAAGGAACAAAGGGTGAAATTCACAAAAATCGGAGTCCAAAGACAGGGCAAAAACGAGAACACAGAAAACAATGACGTTAGACACAAAAACAATGACATTAGACAGATACAAATCACAGAACCAGAAATTACAACATTCAGAACAAAGGCACTCACAGTGTGAACTCCAGTGAAACTGAGAGTGACATCAGGTGCTCCGGAAGGGTAAGCATGTCCTGCTCTGTTAACAGCACCCGTCACACTGTGAGTGATTCAATCCGGTGAAAATGTCAAACTCGGTAGTCAAATCCGGGAAGACGTGAATCTAGCTGAAAATGTCCACTTTCATTTGGGATACTGACATTTCATATCTTTCAATGATGCTATGGTGACGGCCATAGAATTTCTTGAGGGATGAAATTAACAAAGGTTGAACAAATCCCTGACTAAGCAGCTTTTGGGACAGTGTTTTTGCTCTGTTCAAAAAATCACTGTACAAACTACAAGCTCGACAGTAACGAATCAACTGTGAAATGTACACTCCATAGGCTGGAGAAGTAGGTATATTGCTGCTAAGAAAGGGACAGTTCACAATAGGGAAATTAAAATCATCACGCTTATCATATAGCTTAGATTTCAAACGTCCATGTCCGTCAATATCCAATAAAAGATCTAGGTACGAAGCTGACGTAGGTGTTTCAGTTGTTTCTTTAATTCCAAGCTCATTTGGATAGATCTGATGTAAATAATCCTTAAATTTAGGATTATTAAGAGAAAGTACATCGTCTATGTAGCGGAAGCTGAAATTAAAGGACTGGGCTAAATGGTTTTGTTTTCTTTGAATAAGCCCCTGTAAAAACTTGTCTTCGTACGAGTAGAGGAAAAGGTCAGCTAAAAGCGGCGCACAGTTTGTTCCCATAGGAATTCCTATTGTCTGTTGGAAAACACGACCTCCAAATTCGACAAAAATATTGTCGATCAAAAATTCTAACATTTTGATAACGTCAGTCTCAGTGTACTTCTTATTTGAATCGGTGTTGTTCTTAACAAAATATGTCTTGTCTTTCCCTATAAATGAATTGGAGTTACCAATCTCCGTCTTGGGATACTATTTCCCCAGAGGTATATATGAAGGTCCTTGGACATTTGGATTGTTCTACCTTGTAGTAGTCTGAATTTGGCGGGTTTGCAAATCGATTTTCAACTCAAAGGCAGAAGGAAATTATTATGCTTCGACTTGCCCCGTTGTCTCTCCATACCCAAAACAAAGCATATATTCATATTTTGTCCTTGCTGTGATATCGCTGAAATATTACAAGTCATCTATCTTATCATTTAAACAAAATTACCTTTATTGACAGCTGAATCGGTTTTCACCGGCTCTGTATACGAAACTGTCCATGCTTATCCCAAGGTACTGGACAGAGGATTATCCTTTCGATGTAGGCTTGTCAGGTCGTTAAACACCTGGCAGTAAACCACAGTCTGTAGACGAATTTTGAAGAGATGCAATGTTGCGTATATTATCTTGATCCCAGTATTTCAAAACAACATGCCAAAAGGCTGCTAAATTTTGCTCAAATGACATGAAGTTATATTTAATCCAATTACAGCTTTGGAAAGTAAGGTCATTTTTGAAATCGTTCACTTTGTTTTTTAAAATATACCCAATGTTTAACATTGATTCACTTAAACTGAATAACAATTTTTGCTAAATCTCTCTTGTCTTCTTATTTTATGAATTTATTTTTTAGATCATGCTGGTACAGAGTTTGTTCTCATGTTCATGCCATTTTACAACGACACAAATTTTGCTCAACTTATTATAACATCAGATGTACGAGATGTCTCACCCCAGATTGACATTCAATCGCCTTTTCCGGGTTCCTTTAAAACAACATACACCGCTCATGATGTTTCGATCGTTACCCTACCTTCATCAATATTGGATTTACAGGACGGCAACAATTTTAATGGTGTAAAAGTAACATCAAACCATCCTATAACTGTTGCTGGAATTTTAGGACTTGGGCCATATAGCACCGCCGCATTTATGGCACTACCTACTGACAAACTAGGCCGCTCGTACTTCTTAGCAACTCAAAAAACTTATTATAGTGACAAACAAGTGGTCGGTATAATTTCCCTATTTGATAACACCGATGTTACAATTTCATTAAGCAGTTTATCTAATATAACATTGACAAGTTCAAATAAAACTATGTATACCAGAAGTAACTATACAGTTACCTTAAGTTATCTTGAGACGTTTTACTTTGAGACCGTTGATGATATAACTGGTACCAAAATCGAAAGTAGCAAAGATATAGCAGTTTATGACGGACTCAAAAGAACAGGAAAGACTTACTTGTACGATGCGAAAAAATATACAAATTCGGTGAAAACACTTTCAGTGGAACAGCTGCAACCTATTACAACTGCCTGTAACGAGTTCATCGTTCCTTATTTTATGTTTAGCTCTAAAGTAACCGTTCGATCAGTTTCATCAGCGCCATATTCAAGAATTTACACATATTATAATGACGTGTACACAGTTCATCAAGACGAATATATAAATATGATAGATTTAGGATCTAAACAGCTGCCATTCAGTGTTGCAAGCAAAGAACCTTTTCAGGTGGTGTTATATGTTTCAATGCGCCATAATTTGCGCAGCAGCTTTTTTACAGTTACCGTTCCTGCTTTGTCTCAATTTTCGAACAATTATGTTCTTTCTGCGCCATTATTAAACATAACATATGAAAATTTTTTGTCCATTATAATTAAGGCGAGTGACATTAGTGGACTACGCTTTGATAACCATCCGATAACTTTTTTAGATGAAAAAGAGATTATTTATGAAAATCAGCTGTATAAAACATTGACTTTAAGACTTAGTCCAATATCTTCCCACATAGTTCGCCATACTTCTCAAGACGTTACATTCGGAGCAATAGTTTATGGTGTTGGTGACGGATGGGCATACGGCTATCCTGCAGGATTACGGTGATAAGAACGTATCAAAGAACTAAAATTAAATGACGTGCATTACTTTCAATTAATGAATATTTTTCTACCACTGATAAGCCTTTGAAATCGCTGTAACTGACCAACTGCACTTGAAAATTAATTATTGAGAAATTTCGAATGAACTGAATTGGAAAATTTATAATCGTAATTTTAAGCATCACATCACCAACCTTCTCAACGCTTGTACCTATGTAGACTTCAATGAACTATATACAGACAGCATTCATTGTGTATACAAATCTGAAGTATTAATCGTACGTTTTATTATAAGCCAATGAAAATATTTTATACCCTTCAATATGCGAGATTTCCCGTGAATTATGAAAGAAAACATTCATTTATTTTCTATAACCTCTCAGAACATTTTTTCATTCACAGAAATGGAATTTCGCATCCATCTAACAAATTGGTAAGATAACAACTTGGGCCAATAAAAAGGTTGTATTTGAGTTCAACTTTCCACAAAATATATTTTGTTTTCATTTCAAACAACTGTAAAACTAATTTTGAACTATTTCTTTTGAAGTTATAAATTATCAGCACCTTTTCAAACATTAAGAATGATCAAGTCGTTGATATCTTATACTTAACAAAAGACCTATACATAAAAAAATAAGTGTTCTAAAAGCTTTTTACTTTTTGTCAGAAATATTGAAAGGATATTTATTTTTGGTCAAAATCTTGACTGACAATTGATAGTTCTTTTATCTAAAAACCTATTTTCATTTTTGACAACGTGTGCAAAACTGATAAAAAAGTAGCTATTACTTGATTGCACACTACTATACATCTATAAGTAATTTGCATGAATTTCCTTTGATCTATGGAGACTGATATTCTCAGAATCACCGAACTGGACACTATCACTGTTTACTCTGAGGCGTCACGTGGGGGTTGCTATGCTGACATCATGTTTTGGTACTATTTGTCGTGTTCATACGCGTAAAACGTTGAATAAAAATGCATACAAATTACAAATTGCAATAAACAATAGATCAATGGTGCTAAAATAGAAATTTCAGCTTATTTCTATTTATTATATACTTCTATTTATCATTTTGTGATTGCCGATAAAAGAAATATAGGACATTTTGTTTTTGATACGGACTTTATCACGGCGTAACGCATTAATCTCGCCCTAACGGGCTCACTTGATACTGGCCGTGATAAAGTCCGTATCAAAACAAAATGTTATATATTTAATATTAAATATATATAGTGCATAGTGCATTATATATAGTGCATTATCTAGAAACATATCGTTTCTTAGAAACGATATGTTTCTAAGAAATAATCAATGAAGGGATATGGAGTAAATGCACGTGAGACAAAGCCTCTACATAAACGTGGTAAAACAAGCAATGGAACAAAGCTTTCATGTTGATCTTTGTCTTGAAGTCACCCTGAGGCCTTTAACAATGAACATACCTCACAGTAAGTTTAAGAAACATACCTAACAGTAAGTTTGAGACGGCCCCTAATATGTTTCTTTTTTTTTTCAAAATGTATTCATCTATGTATATTCCGGCATCTGAATCGGTTTCCAGTAACTCCAGTACAAAAGTGAATGGCGGGGAGGGTTGGCGGCCAAAGGGGGTGGATAAGGAAAACCCCTGTCTATTTAGGGTAGTGAGTTCATAATACCAAAAGCTTGAATGCGAACCAACCTAGACAAATTGGTTCCGAAACCGCCACGCCAAATGCAGTATTTATCCCTTCCTCCTACTAGAGCATACTCACTGGGGTCTACTGAGGGCTATATATATGCCACTACCCTTTGTTCCATTTTCTAATGGCAAACTCGTTTCCAAAGATGTCCTTTAGACCTTTCTTATTTACTTATAAATTTTTGAATCATTGCTTACTGGACATATAACTAACTGATCAATCAATCGATCTTCATATTGCAAACGTTCAAACTTTGAACTATAAGCTAGCATCTTTAGCCAGAAGCTAGGAACTCGTACGCACAAGATGTGAAACTCGTGCGCACAAGATAGTAACTCTCGCGCACAAGATAGTAACTCGTGCGCACAAGTTGTGGAACTCGTGCGTACAAGTTGTAAAAAATATTTCTGTTTTTCTGTGGCACTCCAGTGCTTCCGTTGTTTATACATCTTGAATTTTATTCCTAACAATGTGACTCTTGATTCATAGGAACAAATGTTCACTTAAACAGTTACCGTATATCGGGTTATTTTCGCGTCTGCTTTTGTTAGCGGTGTAGATATAAAACCGGGCAGTGAAATTTTCGCTTTGTTTATTATCCGCGTTTTTATACTTTATCAAATGCATTTGAATGGGCAGTGAAATTTTCGCTTTGTTTATTATCCGCGCTTTTATACTTTATCCAATGCATTTGAATGGGCAGTGAAATTTACGCGGAAGCTATTTTTCGCGTCTTCTTGTCTCCTGCGAACATGGCGAAAAATTAAACACACGAGAAAAAATCCCGATATAAGGTAATTTCATCTTGACTACGTGAAGAAGCAACTGACTGTCTGTATCAATTAATTTAATTTCATCCATGATGAGAACAAAGTTGTGATAGCCTTCCCTGCAAAGCAATTATTAAACTACCTATGTAGGATATGCCAAAGTGAAACAAAGATTTTTTTTAGAATTGCCTAGATATGGTTCGAGCACAAAAACAAAACTAATCTGGAACATTGAGTGATCTCACTGAAAGATACATACGCTTGTAATACTAAGAATATTCAAACTTTGAGGTATATGTATACCATCATTTCCAAAAAGACATTAAGTCAAGTTTATTGTCAAAAACAAAAGAATGAGGAATTATTTTCCTAGAATTTGCAACGGGTGTCTTCAGTTGGTCATAAAGTGTTTTATGAAATTCTATACACATCTGAAAAAAATATTGATGTTTCACAAAACCTTAACCAAAAAACTGTAACCGAAAAAAATCCAGTTTATGGTAAAAATGCAGAAAAAATGATTTTTTTTTTCAAAAGTGTGCTTTGAATGTCTTCTTTTGACCATAAAAAAAACTTTTGTCAAAGTTTTATCACAATCCATATAGATTTATCAACCATTTTAAATCGGCTTCAAAAATAATACATAAAAGAATATCAATCAAATGTGATATAAACAGAATAAGTGCCGCCCACCCCCCACTCCCCAAAAAAGGAGGTTATGTCCATCAAATGAAACTATTCAATTAAAGAAAAAAAAAAAAAAAAAAAAAAAAAAAGATAGTCATGCCAATGCCAAAGCAAAAATAAATAGAAGGAGATCATTCTTAAATTGGAAAATAACAAGAATGCATGTATGACAACAACGTAATAATATAGCGAATTATTTATTCAGAAGGGTAATCCGGGCAACAGACATCTCCTAGGGATAATGATTTGTGAAAGTGTTAAAAATGTACATAAATTCTCGAATGTAATAAAAGCAAGATTTAACAGTGTTCGCAGAGCGAAACAAAAAAAAGTCACCCAAACGAATTCCCATATTGAATCGCAAGGCATTATGGTACTCCCTTAAACAAAATTTGGGTAGAGGTTCCCTGTGTAAAGTAGTTTATACATATTGCTGAAATCAAAAAATAAAATGCAGTCAAAATTTCTGGCCTGTTTTCAAAGGCATTCTACATTATTCATAACTACCAATATACAAATCATCTATTGATCTTACTGCAAAAAGCGGATCATCTAGTAGCTGTTTCCAAAATATTGATCTGAATCGTATTTTATACAAAACAATAACAAAACAATAACAATACCTAAATTGATAATTTCCCTTTATTTCTTACTGGAAATCTCAGGATTAACCTCGTTTACCTAATTGGGAGCAAATAAAGGGATATGGAGTAAATGTACGTGAGACAAAATCCCTATAAAAACATGATAAGATTAAGTTATGTTTGCTTTCCTTTCCGATAACACACATTTTGCGGTTCTCTTTCCATTTTCTGATCTTGCCGAACTTTCAATATCAGATTCGGAACTGTATGTTCCACTGTTAGAGCTATCACAAATAAAAGTGACAACAAAAGTCCGAATCGATCAAAGGAAGAGACCAGTAAGGAAAATCCGTATAACATTCGACTGAATCAGGGGAACACAATCCGACACAGAACATTTTTGGCAAGCCGTCATATTCCCGACTTGGAACGGGCATTTTATTAATAAAATGGTGGGTTAAACCAGGTTTATTGATGCATCAACCTCCCGCTCATATGACGACTAACTATAGCTTCTGTGTGCCCAGATTGTGTTAAATGTCAAAACCATAATATTGTCAGGGCGCACTACACTATTTCAATACGCCAATGTTTGACAGACCTCGAAAATAGTACTATAAAAATAGTGCCTTTTCATTTGTAGTGACTCCAGCCAATTGATACATGTTATAATCAGCAAGATCATAGAATATTTCTAGATGAATGACGGAGAGCAAAGAACAGTTGAAAAAAACATGATTAAGTTGCATAACAAGCTAGATCGGATCGAATGAAATACGACCAAATACCGAAAATTCTCTGTTGCGACTATGTACAACTGATAGCTCGAGTACATCGGCAAACGAATATCGAAGCATGAACGAGAAAAAGAAGAATTCTAAAATCACGGCAATTGACACGAATTGAGACAGTATGACAAAGGCAAAACAAATAAACAAAATTGAACAAGAACGCCACAAAACTAAAGCACTAGCAGTGTGAACCCTTTGAAAACTGAGGTATCATCAGGTGCTCCGGAAGGGTAAGCATGATCTGCTACACGCGTGGCACCCGTCACACTGCCAGTGAAAAGTCCGGTTTTGTGACACTCGGTGTTAGTCAGTCCGGTAACAAACTCTGTATCTACCCAAAGATATCTGTTCTCATTTGTGAAACAGAAACATTGTAATGGTCTGTCAAATCGTGGTGTCGACCGTAAACTTCTATAGTGATAATTGCAACAGTAACTGAACATACCCTATAAATTTTTTGAGACAGTAATCTCGCTATGTTGACAAAATCGCTGTAAAAACTACAGGCACGGCAATAGCGAATGAGTTGTGAAATGTACACGCCATATGCTGGGGAAGTAGGAATATTAATGCTCAAAAAAGGGTAGTTCACTATTGGAAAGTCGAAATCATCACGCTTGTCGTAAGGTTTTTTCAGACGTCCAGAGTTGTCAATGTAGAGGTATAGGTTCAGGTATGATTTCGAGTTAATTTTGGTATACATGTATAAGATGTTCCTTAAATTGAGGATTCTTCAATGGAAGAACATCATCTATATAACGGAAACTAAATTTAAGGATTTGGCTAGCATATTGTCTTTTTCTGAACTAGCCCATGCATGAACCTGGCTTCATACGAATAAAGAAACAAATCTGCTGAAAGCTGCACACAATTAGTCCCCAGAGGTATCCCTATTGTCTGATGGAAAACCTGTACTCCAAATTCTACAAATATGTTATCAATCAAGAATTCCAACATTGCAATAACATCCTCCTCTGTATACTTTTTGTGTAAATCAGTGTGATGTTTAACAATATAGACCCCATCTTTACCTATCACTAAATATGGATATCTTCTTTCACCCTTTATAGTACAGAGAGACTGATGTATTAAATCCTGGAGTACTGACTTAGATTATCAGGTGGAAGAGTAGTATAGAGAGTAGAAAAATCAAATGTTTTGACACTGTTGCAGTGGTTGAGTTGAGTTGAAGATACATATTCTAATAAGTCTTTTGGGTTTTTGAGAATCCACATCTGATTAACTCAACTTGTTGAGGATACTTTATCACTATATATCTTGAGGCCATCTTTGACTGCAGTAAGTGAGGAGCTTAGGAAACAATGGCAGTAGAACACCGAAGGAACAAAGGGGTGAAATTCACAAAAATCGAAGTCCAGAGACAGGGCAAAAACGAGAACACAGAAAACAATGACGTTAGACACAAAAAGGAAGGGATTTTCTTGTGTATTTTGCAGACCCAGCAATGTATCTCTGTTTGTAAGGGCATTTATGCAATTTAGGTACCCAGTAGATACAAGGCAGGTTGTTGTTCTCTTCCCTCAAACTGATAAAAAGGAAGACATTACTGATTTGTGATTGTTTAGTATGTCCTCCCTTGGTATTGTGGACAGATTGTGGGTTGCCAAATACATTGTCAATGCCCATCTCCTTCATTAAGCAGTCAATGTAGTGATTTTGCAGATAAATGCGATGTTGTATTGGGCCTTGTCGGCTGGTTAGATTACAAATTGGTTATGGAGGAAGGACAATGTTTTTTCTACCTCTGGATCATCGAATATGCTTTTTCGAATTGGGGCTCATGGTTGTCCTTGGCGCCTCATTCGAGCTACAGTCAATGAGTTTATGGACCTGATCCAGTCGAACAGTGTTTCAATGAGTAGATTCACTGCCTTAATAATTATATTTTGACCTTCTCACTCCTTTTTTAATACAAACTTTGGGAGTTTTCTTTGTTTTGAGCCTCCTGAATGGGCGTATAACTACTTGGTCCGCCATTTTCTACACCGTCCGAAGCTTCCTCTATATCAGAATTCGCCCAACTTTACGGAGACTTTTGTTATGATCTTTTCACTCATGTCTTACTAGAAATTCTCGGAATTGTCCTTGATACCCTTGATACATCTACTTACAATCCAAATCTTGCATTGCCGATGCGTGTATACTGACAACAACTTCTGCGTGTCATAAATTATTTTGCACTTAAAAGTTTCAAATTTACAGACTTGAAAACTTGAAGCAAAATATACATCACAATTTCAACATAATATGTGGAACTCGTTAGTGTTGCTGGTTCTTACCGCCAGCCAATCCGAAATATGCAATACGATGATGCCACTTAGACGTGTCGCAGTGAAGGAAACACTTGAGTATGTTGTCGGAGTTCATGATGTAAAATCAACACCCCTTCTCGTGCGAACACTCTGATCACTTTTGTGTGTATATGTTAATGTAAATCATTGTGTCCAATCGGGTACGGCAACGGTTGTTTGGTAGCAACTTCCTGGTTCTAAAAACTAAGAATAAGACATAAGAATAATTTTGCATTCAGAATTTAACACATATTAATGTTCATTCAGACAAAGATAAGGGAAAATAATTTCATTTATTTGCTTGAAAACAATGTGTAAATACAGAGAAATCAAAATGAAAGTCTTTGGTACAACGTAAACAATAAACAAATTCCAAACACGTACATTTTCACTTTAAGTTTGAAGCTATTCCTATACTTTAGAATGTAATAGTGGTTTAATCTTACTCTATATTCGATCTTCAATTAACCAATATGATTGTTATGAATCAAAGTATTTGGTAAAGACGTTTTTGAAATCTTTATGATAACAGGAAGTAGATACCAAACAACCGTTGCCGTTCTCGATTGGACACAGTGTAAATGAGGTGTCTTAAAGTTTTTTGTTTGTGTATACATGTAAAATCAATCAAGTTTAACTAAAAAATATAGTTAAACAGAAACGCAACCACTTAAACAAATAATCAGGAGATTGTGTTTTGATTAACTTTCATTTTAACGTTCTCATTGTGTATTTTATATTGGGATGTAAAGAAAAAATATTCGTATAAATGCTTTTCAAAAGAATTTCCTGATTCTTTTGGTAACTAATATACACGGAAGAACATACTAAAGATGGTTGCTTAACAAATAGGAATTGTTAACAGCTCAATTTGGGAAATAAACTTGTTAGAGGAAAATTATGTTTATTGATTTTCAAAATAATTTTACGATAAACTTACCAAAAGCGTTCTTCTGTGCATCAACTTTATATTTGAAAAAAGTGACAACAACATTTTTAGAATCATGATGTGATTACTACCCAGTCCTTGTATATTTTTTTATCTTAATCAGGTAACAAGATGCAGTATTAAATCGATACGACCCAATACTTTGTTTGTCGTTATATTTTACACAAACGTGGAACAAAAGCGATAATTCCTATAAGAAATGTGATGATTATGCCAACGACATTACATTTTTGCATGATTGCATCTTAAATTTGGAACAAACAAGATATTGTCTGGTTCTATCATGTATGTGTAGAGTCTTTCTCTGATGTGCATTTACTCCTAATCCTTCAATATGATTGAATTGAAATGCCTGCTTTCCTCATTCATTGTAAATTTTACCAAAAAGACAGGAATGGTTGTTTCACTACATGTCATATAATGTTGGGGACTTTTTTACCTTTTCCAAGGGATAATCTCAGGATATGATATAAAGTTCAATTAAATGTAAATAATATTAGTTTTGTAAAATTTTACATAAAAATGCAAACCAAATGATATTTCAGTATGCATATTAACGTAAATGCAGACAATGCTAAACGTTTGAATCATTTTTCTTAAGACATCAATGGGATTTTTCCTCTACTTTAAATCATATATACTTACTGATAAAATAACAGAAAGTGTGGGTGTGCATGCGTATAATTATGTCTATGCTTGGCAGTCAGATTACAAGACGGAAAGCCTTGCCGTGAACCATTGAAGACCATCTGTGGAGAAACACCACCTTCCATGGGGGATAAAAATCATTTTATTTTTCTAAAAACTAAAAGCCAACTCTTGCTACCAAGGATATAGATATCTATTTGAGAAAGCATTTTGGCTCGATGAGTGCCTGTGGTTGATTAAATAATGTGATATGTCTTCTATCGTCTTTTTGTCGGGCAATGGTTGACAGCGATTAAAAGAACACTTTTCCAGTTTAATTTATGTTTGTTGACCATCCCACATCCATGTATCATTAGGTAAAAAAAGCATGGATGCAGCGTTGCTCGATAATTAGCAATGAATTCCGCTCAAACTGGTGCTAGGGGCCGTCCTGAACTTGCTATGAGGCATGAGTTAAACTCAATGGTGACTTCAAGATGAAGAACAAAAATAAAAGCGTTGTTCCATTGTTGAGTATTACCATGTATTTGTAGAGACTTTGTCTCATTTGCATTTATTCCATATCCCTTCATTGTTAATGGTAGAAAATTTGTAACTTGATGATGTAGCAGGATTTTATGTTTCTTGTCAGAGTGAGAAAAAATGGATAACTACAGACACAGACAATACCCGACAAACGGCGAACGCTTGCAAAGAATGTACCAGTCTTTACCAGGTATAAGTAAATGTAGACGATCTTTAAAATTGACGAATGAATATGAAAAAGAAAGGAAATGGGGTAAATACCGAAGTTACTGTGAATTTGGATTCTGCATAATGCGCATTTCGAAAACTTTTTCATCATCAGTGCAGATAAGATCTAAACGTTTGGCAGACCATAACCTCAAAGATGTTTAAAAACTGATAGAGAACAAATAACCAATATGATCTAAATGTAAAGCCAAAATCAGCTTAGGACAGAGCTTTGCATGAGGGAGATACTCCTTAGTTTTCAACAAAATATACAAAAAATAGAAATTGTAAGGTTCCAACTAGAATCGGCTTTTGGGTCAGCACCGAAGTACTGACTACTGGGCTAATGAATACCCTCGGAGACTAACAGTCCACCAGCAGAGGCATCGACCAACTGGTAACAAATAACTAAATACCGAAATTAATATAACTTACAGAGAGACTTTCATAAGTTTTATTGATTGATCGATTTGTAATAGTTTAAAGTCCCCTGAGCAATATTTCAGCTATATAAGGACAAGAACAGTTCAAACAAATCAAAACTAGAAGTTGTCGGAAACGACAGCTATCCCCGCACTCCCTGTTTTACACGGAAAACAGTTGTTATACTCTCTAGGCATATTTTTTCTCAATATTTTTGGAATCAAACTATTGGTAGTCTTTACTTTTACCAAAAGAATTCAAGGTTATATGATTGCCAGGCAGAATTCAAACGAAAAAAAAAATATGAGACTTTCAGGAAATTGACCAAACTTGGAATTGATTATTTTTTAAATCCAGTTGCTGAAAATGTTTGTCCGAACCGAAACATTCTAAAGGTGTCGTTTCTAAGTAGAAATAAGTGGTCCATGAGACTTGCAGGGAAGTTACCAAAATAGGAATTGAATAATTTTTTTAATCGAAGAACTTGAAATGTTTGTACTAATCAGAAAAAAATTATAAAAGCATTGTCAAAATTCCGAAAGCTTATCTACAGACTATATGCAAAAATTCTGCATAAAGATTTACACTCTTAATCCTAAAATGTAGGAAGGGTTTGTGTCACATGCCTTATGTGACAAAATCAACATAATTGGGCCTTTGCTTTATTCTTTTTTAATGGAATTCACCATCATGCTTTTCCCGATTGGTGTCGCTGCTGCACTATCAGGTAGTTCGCGGGAAAACTGGTATTTCACGCATGTTCAAATATTGTTCTTGGTGCGTGATTTTTCCCGATATCACGACGTCACAAAACAAAACCTGATAGTGCAGTGGTGACACCATACGGGACAAAATATGGAAGGTGCATTCCATTAGGTCACATTACATGAAAATTTGCTGCCGATTACAAACTTTCACATTCAAAATTTTCACATGGCAGTTCAGTAAATTCTGTATTGAAACCATATTACATTGTGAGTGCCTCGGTTTTGACTGTTCTGTTTCTATTTTTGTGCTTTGTAGCTTTGAACGTCATTGTTTTCTGTGTTCTCGGTTTTGTCATGTCTTCGGACTTCGATTTCTGTAAATTCTACTGCTTTGTACTTTTTAACGCCATTGTTTTATTTGTTCTTGTATTTGTCGTGTCGTCGGACTTCGATTTCTGTAAATTCTACTGCTTTGTACCTTTTAACGTCATTGTTTTTTGTGTTCTCGTTTTTGTCATGTCTTCGGACTTCGATTTTTGGTAAATTCTACTGCTTTCTTCCTCCCGTATTCTGCTGCAGTTGTTTTGAACCATTGATCAAATCATTAACAATCGGTGTCCGGATATGTCATTTATTCGTAAAAAAAAGGTCAATACATGTTGTAGCTAAGCATTTTTTTTTTGCATAGATGGATGTAATTGTCTATGCTGAATAAAGAGAAATGAACTATAGGATTCATCAATAGGTTTATGATCCTGTACACCTTGAGTACTAATATTTAAATTGCATGTCCTTGTTTTTCGACAATGAGGTGTTAAATGAAGATCCTATATCCTATATATAGATCCTACAGCACAATTTCTCCAGAAATTGCAAACTTCCAATTAAAATTGGTTTTTGGGCAAGCACCAAAGTACTAGCTATTAGGTTGGGGAATACCTTATGGGAAATACCGTTCACAACCAAAGGCACCAGTCCCGTGGTTATAAACAGCACAATACCTGTTACTATGAATTAAGTTTCCAATCTCGACAACATGTGTCTGTTCAGTGCAAATCAAATAATATATATATATATATATA
>MJUU01020427.1:35428-48116 GCA_002080025.1 Modiolus philippinarum
CTGCAAATTTATTTTGACACGTAATATGAGAGTTAAGTATATTAATTAACCGAAATTTGGACATGGATTTGGTGGTGTAGTGGTTAGCGCAGCAGACTGTCAACCCTTAGTACCTTGACAGAGGGGGTTCGAATCCCACTGGAATCATCAAAAAATTAATATTTATTATTAAAAGACTTAGACTTTGGCTTTGGTTTGATAGAAAAATACATTACAGGCAGATGACTCAAGCCTAAATGATTAATTTCATTTTTTTTAAACAGAAGTACCCAAAATTGCAGTTAATTTATCTTCTGCATATGGCCATTTCGACAACAAGTCTCATCAGTGCAGATAATATCAAAACAATTGGAAGACCGAATAAAAACGAAAAATTTCTGAGGTTTTATATATAATATATAAATATATATTCTAATATATATATATATATATATATATATATATATATATAAGCTGATAGAAAACAAATTACCAAATGATCTGAACAGAAAAGGCGAAATCTGCTAAGGACAGAACTATGCTAGAGGGATTGATTGATTGATTGATTGATTAGTAAAAGCTTAACGTCCAGTGAGTAATATTTTCAGTTATATCAGTACGACAAGTTAATCAAATCCAAACTATTTTGAGTGAAAGAAGACAGAAATCAAAATGGAAGGGACAACTTGGGCAACGAGTTTTTATTTTCACTGAAAAAGAGGAGAAATAGGTAGGGCAGGAAATTTAATCTTCTACACGACTCACTTCCACCAGTGTGTATGCTCTCCTTTGAGAAATATATAATGGGTCTTTATACTGCATGTTTCTCCACACAGTGTGGCTATATATAATTCGCGATCAGCTTTTCCATATAATGACCTAATTTCCCTGCATAAATAGTTTCACCTATCCACCCTGGGACGCACATGGCCGCTCGTTAGCAAAAGCCTTTTTTCAGGTGCGGGGTAGGTACGAGATAAGTCTTAAACAAAACGTTAATGTACTAAATACTGCATACTTTTGTAGTGTACTTTTGAATAAATTGTGGTCTGCACTTATTTAAAGAGTTGTTACATTCATTATAATTAAACTCCATATCCGTTCGTAAAATATTACGATAATTACAACTTTTCGTTTATATGGGGAATGAAAGGATATGGAGTAAATGCACATGAGACAAAGTCTCTACAAATACATGGTAAAACAAGCAAAGGAAAAACGCTTTTATTGTTGTTCCTCATCTTGAAGTCACCATGAGGCCTTCAACAATGAGCTTTGCTCATACCTCATAGTAAGTTCAAGACGGCCCCTAGCACCGGTTTAAGCGGAATTCTTTGCTAATTGTCGAGCAACGCTACATCCATGTCTTTCTTGGTCATGGGTGCGGGATTGTATGCCATTCGAAATCCTCCAAACGTTTCATACAAGACCCTGTCCTATACTAATTTAACCAAACGAAAAAAATGAACTCGATGGAAACAGGTCATGTACCAGAATAAAAGAAAAGACTATAATTAAGAAACAGTGATTGTAGGGTTTATTCATAAAGTTTCGACCAAAAAAATGTCCGCTGCTAATATAGAAGTCTCTTCATTTTTCTTTTTGGTGCCGCACTCATATTATATCTTAGTTTCTTTGTTTTTCCAATATAGTCATTGTCCTTGGATTTTTCATTTTATACTGACGGTTTGGTTGAGACTTACTGTCCTTTAACAGTAAGACTACTGGATTTTAGATTCCGCCAATAATACTGTGAAAGTACTACAGTTCGCGGGGTTCCAATTTTCGTGGCTCGCTTATACCACAGAATTAAGTTCCCAACAAATGTTTTTTTTTTTTTCTAGAGTTGTAATGCACAGAGCTCAAAACCACAAATTAAAGTACCCACGAAAAAAATGCTATTTAAGAAAACCACGAAAATTACTGTCTAAGAATATAGGTACTTCCACGGTAAGTTCATCAAACATCAATTGCAATGGGTGTGAATTTTTCCCGAGACATCACAAATGCGCAAGAAAATAAAGGGCAGCATGATATGCCTGCGGCATATTTACCACTGAAATTTGCCTGTAATTCAAAGTGAATGTGGGCACAGTACAGAAGTGGACGAATTCATTAGCTGGACACAAACTAGGAAAAATGAAAATCAGCCCTTTTTATCCCTTACTTGATTACTTAGGAAGTGTAAAAGCTACACAAAATCTATCTTGACTACCAAGTTAACATCAGGTTAAATAAAGAGAAAAAAACTATTGAAATCGGTAAAAAAGGGTTATTTGAACAACTACAATTATGACAAAAAATGGTTAGAAATATTCCAAATCTGTCAATTACTACTTTAACCCTATGTTAAAAAACAGATAACAGTTAACACCTAAAATAGCCGGGAAGAACAATCACATGCCACCATTCACCAGATAACTGCATTAGAAAAACAGGAATGAAGACAAGAGACAAACAAAAATAACGATATGAACTCTGGATAGCCGGACGACATGGTGGTACCGACACTAGCAAATGCTGTAGGGTAAAACCGGTTTATTGGTACCCCCCCCCCACTTCTCTATATCGTTTCCCTATAGTATAATAAGCATGTGAATGAAACCTAATACAGGTAGACTACTAACGCAATAAGAGAAGGGGCAGTCGGAAACGACAGCCAATCCCCTCTCCCGATTGTTGAATGGTTGTTTAGTATTATAAGAACTCAACAAAGTTGTTCCATTCAAAATATGGCTTGCCTAACTCTTTTATACAAGTGAGCGGAATACAAAGAAAAAAAAAGATTCCACATATTTAGAAAAATTACAATTTTGGCCCTCTTAACCCTTAAAGCTAGGAAATGGTACCGCACAAAATATGTTGACTTACTACAGAAGACATTTAACAATGGGAATCCAAAGAAAAAAAATCTATCAAAATCTGATGAAAAATTAAGAATTCACACATTTCTAAAATTTTGTCCCCTTTGATCCCTTATTGCTCAGAAATGGTAAGATCTTTGGCAATTCCGTTTACTTAACAAGAGGAATCAAAAGAAAAATATCACATCGAAATCCATTCAAAAATAGAAATCTTTGTAAACTGCATGTTTGAAATTTTACCCCCGTTTTGTCCATCATTTGAAATATCCTTAGGAGCACCCTGAAAGAAACCCTATTAAAAGCTGATAAATAAAAAGAATTCTACAGCCAAATATGTAAAAAAAAATCCCAATTAAAATTTTTGGCCGCCAGCTTAAAAACGAGTATGGTCAAAATGACGTGAATCCAGTCATGCCTACCTTTTGTGTCAAGACAGATTGTATTAAAATTTCATAAGGGTTGATCAACTGGAACTGAAATAATGGACCAAAAACAAATGTGTCTAAAGCCGAATACGACGACGGCAGTACCATTTCATTATACGACCTCAAGTTGTGTCTTATAAAAACTCGTTGATAACGTTTTTGCAACAAATAAAAGCAAGTCGTCATTGGTGGAAATGGGGGTCCTTAAACAATTTTTTTTGCCTTTAAATCGCGATTTTATTCCCCCCAAAAATGATGTAAACCTACTGCTTAATATTTGAAACAGGATGGCTCATGGTTATTTATGTGATTTCCCAATGATCCATGTATTGGAGGGTCGTGATATGTGAAATGTACAATTTAATCTCTGAACATAATGTACCACGAAATGAAATTTATATAGGTTACAAAGCACATTTCCCACATTTCTTGTTAAACAAAACTTAACTTTATAAGGGTTGTCAAATACTGGCAGAAAAAGAAAAACTCGTCTGAATTTTTCTCTTGTGGTTGATTGATTAGTTTTACGTCATATGAGCAATATTTCAGCTATATCAAGACAAGAAGAAGTTAATCAATTTAAACTTTTATGTGGAAAAAAACATATAAAGTTAGAAAGGGCAACTGGGGGCAACGAATTTTGATTCCCCCAAGTAACTGTCGCGTAGACTGTCGACAGGATACTAATCCAGCTTCTACCTTTCAAATATCTCAAAGTCGACAGAATCCTGTTTAGAAGTGAGATATTTGTCGACATGGTTGATGTCGTCGTCATCATTTCTAAAAATGATCTTGAAATTCGATTTAGCAAGAATGGCAAACCGATAACCCATGTTTTTGTGTATGTCGTCTGTCTTGTCTAAGGGTTGAGAAATGACATTTATCAATCTGATACCAAACAGACCTTTCAAAACATTATATGCCTCACTGATAGTATGACGGGCGTTGCTAGCGGGACAGGACATGCTAACCATCCCGGAGCACCTGATATCACCCCTGATCTTAAGTGGAGTTCAAACTATTAGTGCCTTACTTCTAAATGTAACTTTTTTTATTTCCGTGCACCGTAGCTGTCTCATGTCCTCGTTTTGTCTTTGTTTTTCTCTGTTATCGTTTTTGCCATGTCTTTGGACTTCGATTTTTGTAGTCATCGCTTCCCTTGTTTCTTCGGTATTCTACTGAATCAGATAATGCTGTCATGACAAAACTTGACCGTATCCCCTATTTGTTCAATAAAAAATAGATCTAGTAATTGATTGAAAGGACACATTTGATCATAATGGTTTATTTAAAGATTTGGTTTACCAACTTATATTCATTACGAAGTCAATTCGTACTTTTATTGACAAATCTATGAAATCTACAAGATTATGTGACCGAAAGTCAACAAATCAACGGAGTATCAATGTGTTGGAAAATAATTAGACACTTCATTGAGATTTCGATCCGAAATGCAACTTAGTTGCGCTCGTCTAAAGGTTCGGGGAAAGATAGACTAACGAATGTTTGTAACGAACGACAATTTCACGACACCACCTTTATATTTAGGGATATTTAAAAACAGTTTAGCTGCATGTCCATGCAATTAAACCTAGATCAAGTTTGAATTTGTGTTATATCGGATTGACACTTTTGTATATTAAAATTTCAACAATGAATTAAAAGCAGGACAGAAAAGTTGAAATGATGTTTGGTACAATTTGTACAACAAATAGCTGCAAACCTTTTATTGCTCTTGCAGATGTATTCCTTATATTTAAACACCTTTTACTATGCATTGTAGTTTTAATTATGTACACACAGTTTGAGAAAGTGACCTAGCTGCTGACAGAAATATACAATTGGAATACAGTGACATTGGATCTGCCGGACTTGAGGTAACATCAGAAGGTCATAAATGGTTAATAATTGGTGTATATAAACCACCTAATATGCTTGATAATACATTTATATATGTGAATTTTAACAACAACATGTGACTTTAACAACAACACTGACAAAATATGTAAAAATTATGACAATATTTTGATAATGGGTGACATGAACTTTAATAATTCAAGTTTTAAATAACTGTTTTGATATATTCTGTCTGAATAATATTATAAAAAAACAACTTGTTTCACACAACACACCAAACCACCTCTTATTGATGTAATTTTAACAAATCAAGAGAATAAATGTGGTAAAACTTGTAACTTTGCAACTGGACTAAGTGATGTGCATAACATGATTGTTCAGATTGACTGTAAAAGACCAACCAATCAATCTAAATATAAAATGTGCAGCACCACAAAAACCATCTTTTATTGAAGACTAACAAAATAACAAAATGCAAACTGAGAAGTAAATCAGGATGCAGATGTAAACACAATTTATGATGAGCTTCGAACAAAACTTTCAAAAATTATTGACAAACACGCACCACTGAAACAGAAAAATTATACCCATACATGAACACTGAACTTAAACTTGCTCTTTTTAAAAAAAGAGAATGCTTTTCAATAAATTTCCAAAAAGTTAGCGCCAAAAAAGAACTTGGAAGCATACAGAACACAAAGAAACAATGTGACAAAATTAAAAAAAAAAAAAAAACAATCAATTAATAAACATTTTATGGAACGCTGTTCAGAAGGTCCAAGATCAAAGGATTTTTGGCCTAAAGTGAAACCCTTCTTAACAAAAAAGGGTGTACAACATTTAAAGATACTGTTTTATTAGAGAATGGTAACATAATAACTGACCAACAACAAATCAGTGAAACATTTAATAATTATTTTGTAAATGTGGCCAAGAATATAGGAATAGAAAATAGCACTGACATAAATACCAACCACCCAATTATTATGGCTATAGATAAGAACCATGGTAAACTATCTTTGTCAAATCAGCTTGTTCTAAAAGCTATATCCGAAAAATCTGTTTTAAAGAGGAGAAACAAAATAAATCTTAAAAACGCTAGCTACAGGGTATGATGAAATATCTTCAAAACTATTCTATCAGGATAGATTGGTCATATACTCAGAAACAAGATGCAAAAAGCTTGAAAAAAATTATGTCAGAGAAGAAATTTTTCGAGTGATCGAAAATATTTTTTAATCGAGAGCTTTAAATGGCAAAAACATATTGACTGGCACTCGCTGAAAATCACGCGAGCATTTTTTTTTTTGCAATGCGCAATATCATGTTCTTCTTTCATAATTGGTGATGTTATATGAAATCTATTTAGAAGTATTCCAATTGAAGTTTCATATGTAAGAAGGCTTGATATCATAGTCAACGGAAATTATGTCCTTGACTAGCTGTCAGTAACTGCAAGCATTTGTCTGGACAGTACCCGTGTGTATTGTCTTCATGTTTTATGTACTTCATTGTAAAGGTACTCGCCTTGATAAGTTGGACTTTTTTATAGTTTGATTTTTTACTGTGATTAACAATGAAGGGATATGGAATAATGCAAATGAGACAAAGTCTCTACAAATATATGGTTAAAATAAACAATGGAACAACGCTTTATTGTTGTTCTTCATCTTGAAGTCACCGTGAGGCCTTCAACAAGGAGCTTTACTCATACCTCATACCTCATAGCAAGTTCAAGACGGTCCCTAGCACTAGTTTGAGCGGAATACATTGCTAATTGTCGAGCAACGCTAAATCCATGCTTTTTAACCTAATGAACCATGGATGCGGGTGAGTCTTTTTGTATATTTATTTTTTAGCCATTCACCACACATAGGGGGGGGGGGGTCGTTTGGGTTGAATCCAAGAAAATGAGTTTAATCCGACCGCATTTTTTGCGCCTGTCCCAAGTCAGGAATATGTTGGTCCTTGGTTTGTCCTTGTCTTCTTATAAAATTTAAGTTTCTTGATATTCGGCGTATTCACTTTTTTTAACCTTTTTGGGGCCATTTAGGGCTTGCTATATCGTGTGAGGTTCCTCACTGTGTTGAAGACCGTACGGTGACCCCTAGATGCTTTGTTTTGGGTCGTGTTAACCTGAAGATGGGATGTTGTCTCCTTGATATTTACCCCATTTCTTTTCTTTTTCATATTAGTTAATTTTGCATGAAGACTATGGTGCATTTTCAACGTGTGTATTTAAAATCAAGCGTGGATCCTATAAGTTTTTGTTGTTTTATATATATATATAATATATAGATATATATATATAAATAAAATATTCATTTTACATCCGGAGCTTTCGGTCGGGCAAGCCGGCCTTCATCAGCGGAACTTTATTATGCTATAGTAACCGCAATTACAATTACAATGGGGAACGTCACAATTTACAATTAAATTTACGGGAAAGAGAACGTCACATTTTTGTATTTATTCCATGCGGCTTGTATGTGCGTGTTTTTTTTTTTATCCATAATTTTTCTATCGTTTGTCTGTATATATCATCACCACAGATTTTTTCAAGTTCAACTTTCTCATAATCTTTAACTGAATGATTAATTGAATTAAAATGTAATGCAACAGGATCGGGTTTTTGTCTTCTAATAAGCGAAAGGTTTAAAAAATGCCTTTGGTACAGTGTGTCGCTGGTCTCTCCGACATAGATATTATGTATATAAGGGAACTACCTTAAATTTGCTGATACTAATTGTAGATTTAACAATGTTGCGCTTATCATCAGACAAGTATAAACTCGTTTATAGTTTAATGAGAATAAAGATTTTATTTTATATTATTTTCTTAAAATCTATTTATCTTAAAATTGACGACATATTTATCATTTTCAACATTCAGAATATAAATCGTAGTCAGGATTAAGCTGAATATCAACACTTGTACCTTGAACAAGTTCACAAAGGTCATGTGATCGCTGGAAATTAAACCGATTACAATTTCTGTGTTTGTTGCATCTGACTGCACATTCTGTCCTCGATTTCACTTTAAGTGACGTAAGTATACCACGGTCAATATGTTTGCCTTCCTTTCTTGTGAAAATCACTGGGGTGTCTGAAATAAAAAGTAAAGAAAATATTTCATATTAAACATGTTAAAGTAGAAAAGATGACAAACACAAATTGCCGAAAATCACAATCATATGCCATAATCAACAAGGGAACTGCGCAAGAAAACAAAATACAAACGTCAACATTACAGGATAATATCCAGATTGCTACCGGAACTCCGGAACTAGCAAAAACAGGCAGCAGGGTTAAACCGGTTTATGGGTACCCGAACCTCCCATTTATCTTTCCCATTTTCCTGTAGTACAATAAACCTGCAAATAAAACTCAATAACAGAGGTAGATAACTATCCTGAAAACTACTATCCATGATCATGACCACTTTTTTGAAAACGAAAAAAAATAGGATAAAATTGATTTAGAAGTGTAAATTGGTGGTTGTCGTTAAACTTTCGGCTAGCTGAAGGAGACTAGACTGCTGGTAAAACACTCTCGCTCTACAGAAGAATAATCAAACTGAAATTTCCCGAAGGATTTGTTAAATAATCATCAGGTATTTCAATAGACATCGGCAGAATCAGTGAAAGGCCACTTAGCATACTTGTCAAATTATAAGAACATATATTTACTTCATTCATTTGTTATTTCTTATTTATGTGTTAGTTGTCATTTGTTATTTATACTAATACAATATTTTTTTTCATAGAAACGCTTTTATTTTACTCGTAGAGTGTAAGTAAGAGCATGTTGCTTTCAATTTTCCCCTTTTAAACTATTAAAGAGGAAAGACAAATAGTGAAAATTGCAACCAGTCAACTATTCCCCTGAGATCTTCACAAAAATTATAAATGCAAGATAAATGTCAAGTCTTATCCAGGATATGAACTTGAAAAACCGAACGAGGTACAAGCACCAATACAAGTAGAATAAAAAAGATAACAGGAAACAACTACAATGGCCGAAAAACATAGCCACATGCCACAAAGTAGGAACTGCACAAGAAAAAAAAACCCACAATAAAAATACAAAAGACAAACGTAAACAACGATAGCCGGACCTGGTATCGCCACTAACAAAAGCCAGCGGAAGGGTTAAACCGGTTTATGGGTACCCCAAACTCCCCTTTCTCTGTCCCGTTTCCCTATAGTATAATAAACATTCGAATAAGACAAGCCGGCTTTTAGGCATACGTTACTCCTTTTTTTTGCCAAACATGTCACGTTGGCTATAGTCATTTCTTGGCATCGGCAGGGTAAAACATCTCAAAAACAACTAGGCCAAAAGAAACCAAACTTGACATATGTAGTCATTAGCATGGGGTGATTTTATTTGTTTTGGTGCGGATCGGAAACACGAGATGACGCCATGGTCGATATTACTTTTAACATTGCACCCTATAGGAAAAATATGAAAGTCGGTGTATCTAGGAAACATTTAACATTTTTATAAATCAAATCCATTTTACTCATGAGTGGTAAAATTTTCATTTGTCATATATGATTTAAGTGCCAATCATATATGACAAATGAAAGATAACTCTAACTCAAAATATTTTCATTTGGCTGAAAACCGTTTAATATACATTTGATTTTGATGCTAAACAATGGAATGATATGGATAAAGTGCACATAAGACAAAGTCTCTACAAATATATGGTAAAACCAGGCAATGGAACAACGCATTTATTGTTATTTCTTCATCTTGAGTTTTTTTCAATATGCTCCTGAGAAATTTTCAATTTGAATATGTCTACAGATGTCATGACACAGGCGCCGTTCATGAGACAATTGGTACCCTCAAGGCATTAAGATAACTCATTCCTCTCGAGCCATTAGGGGCCAAAGGGTAAAAATTTTGATTATTCTTATTTTTCAATCGATTTCAGTGAGATTTTTAAAAATTTTCAGTAGAGTAAGTGAGAACCGAACCGTCAGTCTTAAAAGAACAATCCAAGGACAATGGCAAGGTCGGAAAAACAACAAAACAAAGACATAACATGAGGACGACACAGAAGAGAAAATGAAGACATGCACATATACAAAAAATATTCAGTATGTCAAGATCTACATTTTTTGCCGAGTTGCGACAAAGAGATATCTTGAGAACCACATGTCATATTTGAATGAAACTTTGCACAGACATGACTTATGATCAGAGGAGGAATCCTCCTGATTTTGAGGTTTCTTTGACAAAGGTCAAGGTCACAATCTGATGAAAATTGAACAAAAATTCGACATTTTATCCGTTTCTGCACATGAATGCAGCAGTAGAAATAGAAAAGACCGTGGAAGGTCAAAAAAGAGAAATAAAGTATCTGCAAAAATCAATTGGTAAACAAATTGATGATACGCAATAATTACAAGCTTCGAATTCAATGTAGCCTTATAAAAAAGGAGGCAATAGACAGTAAGATATAATGCTACACATTTATCTTAATGAAAATCAAATGAAGAACAAAACTATAAAGTATTGCTGAAACTTAAAGCTCTGACAATATATCTTGTTTTGCTTTGTCTTTTAATAGCACAAATCCTCTGATTTTAGCCAACTGAATACACTGCAATTAATGTGTCCATTGACACCGGTTTTCTTTTTGAAAAAATCATAATATGATAAAATATCATAAATAAATTAAAGGTGTTAATGGTTAATGCAACAATAATGACAGCGTTAAAGTTATGAAGAATAAAGAAGAATTCAGTTTCCTGCTTAATTCTTTATTGATCTTTATTGATATTATCTTAAAAACTTAATTGTGTATAGCTTTTGATTTTGATTTTTTGTTTTATTATGTGCTTCTTTTATGTTTTTCTACCTAATTATTGTATTGTTATATTTCGCGGGGTATTTATTTTCGCGCTATTCGCGTTTAAAACGACGAGCGCGAAAATTTATACCCGCGAATATTTCAGTGTAGCGCTGCATATAAATGAAAATAATGACTTAAACTAGAAATCCGCGAATATAAAACCTCGCGAATACGTCCAGCACTAAAAACCACGAAAATTTGGTACCTCGAATATAAAGCCCAATACAGTATCTTACTCATGCTCATTACTCCTTAAAGACCCTCATGTAAGCTTGGAAAATTTCATGAAATCTTGGCTTAACCCCTTAAATACAGTATCACGACATCAAAGTGTTTGAAACAGAACTATCGTATCCAATTCGCAGTTAATGTTTCCTCAGACCTCACGTTTAAACGAATGCTTGGAACGTTTTCCACAAAAATTAATTTGTGATGAATCCTACTTTGGCTCAATTGCTTAGCTATTTTAGGGATACGTGAGAGAACCGAACCGTCAATCAAAAATAAATTATCAATCCAAGGACACTGCAACATGGAAAAAACACAGCGCACCAAATAAAAAAAGCATGGGTGATGTCAGGTGCACCGATAGAGTAAGCATCTCCTGCTTCTTATAAGACACCTGCAGTGTAGAAGATGTTATATCCGGTAGTAAAGTCAAACGCGGTAGAGGAAACAACAATTAAGCTTTAAATGGAAAGATCTGTATTCATCTGGGAAACGGATATCCCATAGAGGTCCACAAGATGGTGATGTCGACCAGAGGGATGACTTCAAGTTTTGAAAACAGATATGCAGAATTACTACCTAAATAATACCAAGCGTTTAACAGCTAAATAATTAGTAGAGTGAAATACCAATTCATAATAGATGCAATCGTATCAACTCGCCGATTTCCGCTACTCTAAAAAAGCGGAAATTGCCGAGTTGATACGATTGATAATAGAAGCATCCAAAACTAAAACTAGGAAAAATTGTTTCATTTTATTGTGATGTAGTGTAACCAAAAAAACATAAATACAACATATTAAGAATCATGCATTATGGAAAGCAATTTGTTCAACAAGAGAGAAAAAAATCTCACCGTTTGTCTTGTAAAAAATGAATTCCATTACAGACCTGGTTTCCAAGTGAAATACTGAAACAGATAGTGGATTTGGGTCTTGCCACTCGATTAATACTGTTGATTGCGAATTTGAAAGATGACCACGACCTACTTTTATGTGACCTCCACACCAACTTATCCAAAACAATCTGAATTCGTTTTCGTCCAACAATTTTTCTGAAAATAAAATCAAAACTCATAGCTAATGGCAAAAAAACAGATCTCGACATTCAATACTAAGATGTAAATAACTGAACTTTCTATAAACTTTCTATGAACTTTTCAACAAACAATCTGACAAAAGGAGTAGAATGGCGCAATTAAATCTAAGGGGTTACAAAGGTCGTCTCATTATGTTCTATTGTCACAGTGACTTTTTTCCTTCAGGATTTTGACCTTCGTGCATATTCAGAAATTCATTCATAGATATTTTTCAATGATTCTACATTATAGTAATAAACCCCCTTTCCCAGATACATTTATATATTTAAATGATCTTACTATATATAGCAAGTGTAACATGGACTGAGATTTCAATTTATGTCAATCAGGCAGAAAATGTAGGTCAAAACGACCTGGTTTTGCCTTGA
>MJUU01020428.1:1858-17750 GCA_002080025.1 Modiolus philippinarum
AAAAAGGGGGGGGGGGGGTATTTGTGCTGGACAGAAAATTTTTTTCTCGCTTTGTGCGAAAAAAAAATTTTTTCACGTGTATCAACAAAACATTTTTTTCAAAATTAACATGATTTTTTAGGCAGAAAGCCTCCTTCAGATATTTTTTTTTCATCATTTTGGCAGCCAAAATATTTTTTTCACATAAAATCGGCTCCAAAATATTTTTTTAGAAAAAAAACCATAGCCCCCCCCCCCTTTCAAGTTAAATGGTGGGTCCCTAAAGTTAAAGGATGGATTATGGCATGTAAGTAAAACTTTATTTAATATCATAGGAACTATGCCATCGGAACCACTAGGTGTCGCACAATTCAGTATTTTAAGATGATCTTATAATATAATAAAGTCTACCAAGTTATTTTCTGAATTATTTATATCAGGCGGAAGATCGGCCTCGTCTATACGAAAAAGAAAGGAAATGGGGTAAATGTCAAGGAGACAACATCCCATATCCAGGTTAAAACGACCCAAAACAAAACATCTAGGGGTCACCATATGGTCTTCAACACACTGAGGAACCTCACACCATATAGTAAGCCCTAAATGACCCCGAACAGATAAAAAAGTGAATAAATAAATGGAAACAAACCACATCCAATAACCCAAATATCAAGAAACTAAAATTTTATAAGAAGACAAGGACCAGCCAATGACCAACATATTCCTGACTTGGGACAGGCGCAAAAATTGCGGTGGGGTTAAACTCGTTTTCTTGGATCCAAAACCTCCCCCTATGTGTGGTGAATGGCTAAAAATAAATACACAAAAAGACTCACAGTAAAAATCAAACTAGAAAAAAGTCCAACTTTCAAAACGAGTACCCTTACAATGAAGTACATAAAACATGAAGACAATACACACAGGTACTGTCCGGACAAATGCTCGCAGTTACTGACAGCTAGCTAAGGACATAATTTCCGTTGACTATGATATCAAGCCTTCTTACATATGAAATTTCAATTGAAATACTTCTAAATAGATTTGGTATAACAACATCATCAATAGTATGTGATATACTTGAAAAATATTTATTAAATATATCAAATTTCTCAATTGGATAGACTAGAATTCTTCCATTGTTTTTTAAAGGGGGTATAGTATTATTACACTTATTTAATTTGCACACAGAATTGGCAAGTCGCCACCATTTACCAGGTGTAAAATTATACCATTGCAAGCTGCTTGCAATGAACCTTTTTTTGTAAATTGCTTGTTGCATCCAAAATATTTCACATGGGAACGTAATATTAAATTATAAGCAGAATGAAACAACGGTAGTAGAATACTGAAGGAACAAAGGAGTGAAATCTACAAAAATCAAAGTCCAAAGACACGGCCAAAACGAGAACACAGAAAACAATGACGTCAGACACAAAAATAGCATTTGCTGAAAAGTAGCTGAAGATAGTAATAGGATTCTTATTTTGAATAAACACTGTAGTAGTCGACTGATTAAGTACCCATTTTATTTTATTTATTATTTTATTTTACTCAGATAATATTTTTCACTGCAGTTTATTTAGTTAAAAGCTTTTCTATAAGGTATTTTTTCTTCTTTTTTTCCTCTTTGTTTGTGCAAAAAATTAAGATAATATTCCAACTAGTAAAATACAACCCCCGGATGGTAGGGGGGGGGGGTACTTGAAAAAAAATTTGGCGGGGGATCAGATATAGGTCTTGGACCCAAACACCTTTATAGACTACTTTTTCGGTAGTTTGCAACCCCATTGTAGACTTCCAATGTAGTTTTGCAACCTCAATGTAGACCTAGATATCAAAGTTATGCATCCATTAGTATACCAAATTTCGCGACATAAGAAAAAAAAATTCTCATGAAAAATAATGACATTTATTCCAATGTAATATAAATCCAGACTTAATTAATCGATCACTTATCAATAAATATCGAACGGAAATCGATTGATTAGTTCGACTAATCAAACATTTATCGATCAAACTCTCTGATGAGTTTGATCGATGATATTGATTAGATATTTGTGATCGATTAATGGTGAGTTGTTAAAAAAACTGCATTTACATAAGCCATCTGAATTGTTTTATTATATTTTGACTACCCAATCAACATAACTGTTACTGGTGGCACTAAACACTATCTGAAGTTAAAGGAAAATTTCAGTGATCACTTATCGATCACAAATTTCTAATCAAAATCATCGATCAAACTCCTCAGAGAGTTTGATCGATGAATGCTCGATAAGTTGAACTAATAAATCGACTACCGTTCGATTTTAATTGAATACGTGATCGATTATCAATTTGATCGATTAGTTAAGTCTGGATAAATCCAGTGTAAATACCCTGTCAAGTTAACATGCATGCAACAGACTACATACCTATACTCTGCTAATACATGTAATTAAGTACCAGTTGTAATCCAATTTAGATACTGACCTGTCTTGATTAAGATCCAATTCAAACCCAATTATAGAGAAACCTTAGTTAATTTTAACCCCATTAGAGAATGTATTTTATAGTCCCCTTTAGATGCAAAGTTCAAATGATATACCCTTCGTAGCCAAAAAAACACCCCCGTTTGTCAGAACCTCCCCACCAACCAATAAATAGTGAGTGTGTAAATTATTTTGAGTTATGTCCCATCAGCCTATACACATATTTCGGTTTATGGATCCAAATGTTTTGATTCGATATGCACTGAAGAGACATAAGTTGTCGAAATGCGCATATGCAGAAATTAAATTCACAGTTACTTCGGTGTTTTGTTTATTTGACTGTATATTGACCTGTATTGTTATGTTGCTTTTGTACAGAGAAGAAGATTCGGCCCGTTCTCCAATCCTATTCATTTTATTTGAATAAAATATATTTAAATCATTTTTAAATTTAAATAGTCTTAAACTTTCTTTGAAATTAAGACAGTAAGGTTTACATCATGCAAATTTCTGTCCTAGGAAGATTTTGGCTTTCTGTATAGATCATATTGTAACTTGCTCTGTATCAGTTTTTCATTATTTTTGAGGTTATAGTTTTCCAAATGCTTTGATTTTTCCTGCACTGAAGAGGCATGTTTTTCGAAATGGCCATATGCAGAAACTAAATTTACAATAACTTCGGTTATTATATAGATGCCAGTGATTTATCGAGTTTTCTCAGTTAAATTTTAACCCCATTAGAGAATGTATTTTATAGTCCCCTTCAGATGCAAAGTTCAAATGATATACCCTTCGTAGCCAAAAAAACACCCCCGTTTGTCAGAACCTCCCCACCAACCAATAAATAGTGAGTGTGTAAATTATTTTGAGTTATGTCCCATCAGCCTATACACATATTTCGGTTTATGGATCCAAATGTTTTGATTTGATATGCACTGAAGAGACATAAGTTGTCGAAATGCGCATATGCAGAAATTAAATTCACAGTTACTTCGGTGTTTTGTTTATTTGACTGTATATTGACCTGTATTGTTATGTTGCTTTTGTACGGAGAAGAAGATTCGGCCCGTTCTCCAATCCTATTCATTTTATTTGAATAAAATATATTTAAATCATTTTTAAATTTAAATAGTCTTAAACATTCTTTGAAATTAAGACAGTAAGGTTTACATCATGCAAATTTCTGTCCTATGATGATTTTGGCTCTCTGTATAGATAATATTGTAACTTGCTTTGTATCAGTTTTTCATTATTTTTGAGGTTATAGTTTTCCAAATGCTTTGATTTTTCCTGCACTGAAGAGGCATGTTTTTCGAAATGGCCATATGCAGAAACTTAATTTACAATAACTTCGGTTATTATATAGATGGCGGTGATTTATCGAGTTTTCTCAATTAAATAAAAGTCATATTGTCACCAGTAAAAATAAAGGATTTCTAGTCACCGGATGACGTCTTAATGAAACGACGTCACAATATCTCTTGTCGTCGTCACGTAAACAACTGGCGTATTGAAATGAATAAAATAATCCGCATCTAAATTTCGGTTTTTGAGTAGAAAATCTATATAATAAAAAGCATAACTAATCGACCATCATGAATATCAATAACAATGTCACTCGTGTCGATCAACGCAGTAGATTAAACTCGTTGCGGAACAAAGTTCCGCAACTCGTTTAATCCTTAGATGCGTTGTTCGCCACTCGTGACAGTTTTATTGATATTCACGACGGTCAATTAGTTATACTATAATTATTGTAAAGGTTATCCTTATTTATTCTAGGGTTAGCGTCACCTGCGCGCGTAGGTTTTTGAAAATATTTGTATTGTCCAGAAATTTCCATTTTGAAGTCGGGATCTGTAATAAATTTAGCATATGTATATGGAACTGATAAATAAAAGACTTGCATTTAGCATAAAGTAAATCATTTAGCACTTGTATTTAGATATTAAGTAAAGAATTTCACTAAAACCGTTGTTAGGAATCGTCTTGGTTCACGCCACTTTAAGATGAAGAACAACAATAAAAGCGTTATTCCTGTGCTTGGTTCTACCATGTATTTGTAGAGACCTTGTCTCATGTACATTTACTCCATATCCTTGTATTGTTTAATGCAAAAGGAAGTGAATTGAAATGTAAAATGCTAGTAAAGAAAGCTGTACATGTACTTTAGCATGTTTATGCATTAACATTTATAAAGATTGTTGCAATTTTTTGTTTGAAATTTTTGTTTTAATTTTTCCCTCCCTCACTCCTAGCTTTTTGGGGTCTTAGGTTGCGGGCAGGTCGTATTCATGTCAACATATTTTATTTTGAAGAGGGATATAGAAGGACTGTATAAGTCGGTCTGGATCATATGGGGGAGAGATTTGCGTGAATATGGACTTAAATTCACGAATTAATTTTTTTGTTACTTCAGGTACAGGTATATAAATTATAGGATGTTAAAACCAAATTCCAAGTGATCATAGCAGATTTTTGCATCTTTTGGTTGTTAGCCTCCGAATTTTTATTGAATGTATCTAGTGAAAAGGACACTTTTGCGATCATTTTAAGAAACTTTATATGCATACATATTTTTTTCACTATAAGAACGAACAACACGTTTTACATCCAGGAAAGTTGTTTCAAAAAATCGTTTGACGTTTCTTGTTAAAAGCGCAACATTTCTTTCCGCAATTTCCATTTTTGAACCAATTTTTGGAAACATCTTTATGCCTGGTCCGGGGACCCTAATATTTCGTCCAATTTTCAAATATATATAATGTCAAGTTTTCGTACTATTGACTCCATGAGTGACCTTGGGATATTTATATGTTGTGATTGTCTTCTGTTGGTCCGTTTGTGGGCAACATATGACAGAAATTGAAAGAACACTTTGCCAGTTAATTCTAAGTTTGTTGACCATCCCGCATCCATGACATGATATCGTTGCTTGACATCTAGCAATGAATTCCGCTCAAGCTAGTGCTTGGGCCCATCTTGAACTTTCTAAGAGGTATGGTCACATCTAATACGGGGCTTTCGAGACAGGAACTCTCGTGTAAATGGAGGCGGAAACTATTTCCTCAAATACCAGTCAGAAGGATAACCGGAATCCAGACCTATTGAATTATAAATATATACCACCTAAAAACAAACTATTTATGAAATTGAAGTGTACTTATAATTTGTCCTGCATGACAATCATTTAACTAAATTCTAATTGACGAAAAACAATTAATCTGAAGCGCTACAAATAGATAAAATATAAATCACCCTTGGCTCAACAGTGTTCATTAATTAGTGATTCATTTTTTCCGTATAAAACACAAAAAAGTTGTCGGAGTGAACACGACTCAAAATTCCCGTATTGTTGAATGCCTCAAGGTGACGTCAAGATGGAGAACAACAATAAAAACGCTGTTCCATTACTTGTTTTTACCATGTTTTTTAAGACTTTGTCTCGTGTGCATTTACTCCATATCTCTTCATTGATTCTTCAACATTGATTTTTCCGATTCTTCAACATTAATTTTCCCGATTCTTCAACATTGATTTTCCGATCCTTCAATATTGATTTTTCCGATTCTTCAACATTAATTTTTCCGATTCTTCAACATTGATTTTCCGGTCCTTCAAAATTGATTTTTCCGATTCTTCAACATTGATTTTTCCAATAATAGCAATCCAAGATGCCCCTTGATGTTACTATACTCTAAAAGTATACATTCATTTTCATGGCAGTGTAAATGATATTGCCACGTATTGTCTTCCGTGTTGATTTTCTGATCGTAATAATGTAAGGATCATTCCGAACGTTTGTTTGTGTCACTTAAGCCTTTAATGGCATGTAATGGCCGAAAAATCAGATAAGAACGCCAGCCGAGCAATTCAATGCCAGTCAAAACCAGTAGAAGACAGAAATAACTGAATCATAAATTCGAGCCTAATAAATATATCGGACATTTTTTTTTTTTTTTTAATTTTAAGATATTTTTCAATTCTTAACACTTACTCGTATGTTCAAGAAATGAAATAGAAATGATATATCATCTTTTCTTGTTATCAGGCTTTGAAAATCAGCCCAAATTCGGTATTTTTCCGCAACATTTACAAAGAATATATAGGGAACCCTGAGAACCTGCTTTTTGTTTAGCTTTCATATAAAATAAATGTCAAATAGATTTTTTTTAAATATGTAATGGGGACACACTTTAGCTATCTGTTGAGCTGAAAAAATCTATATGTCACCGTTTGATTAAGAGAAATTTTTGCACAGTTTGAAACATAGAAGATATTTTTCTTAACCCAAAATTAACTTTAAGACGACACGACGGTGTCATTTTAGGATAAAACTGGTTTAAAAAAATTCATAAATTTTTATTAAATTATTTGTTAATATTGCTAAATCTCACGTTGTATTGTATAGGCCGTAAGGTAGTTCGGGGGACTTAAAAACAAAAACTATAGATTTTTAAAAAAATTTTCTGTGAAAAGTTATTTATTCATTTCAGAATTTTAGTAAAATATCAACAGGTTACTGATCTCGTTTTTCCGGGGAAGGCTTCCGAAAATAGCAAGTTAATGGCCTTTTTATGCATTCTTGCCATTGTCCTTGGATTGTTCTTTTCAGACTGACGGTTCGGTTCTCACTTACTATATAGGAAGAAAATACAATTTTGGAGAAGTTTATATGAATGAAACCATAGATTTTGGTGCAAATATACTTTAAAGTATTTTAAAAAAATATCTTTCGATAATCATATAAGAAATAAGTGTCACCGATCATATTTTTGACAAAATCAGGAAGATGTGATTTTTTACTTTTACTTTTATTTCTTTAGAATTAGCTCCCTTTAATGAAGTAAGATTATTTATTATCTTTAAACAAATTAAGATCATTTTTACAACAATTTAAGTATGTTCGGTGGCCATTTGTTTGTAATTCTATGATACTTTCGGTCTTTTTTGGCTTTATCCATTGAAAGCTCAATAAGATTTTGCCGGTGATCCCCTAGTTTTTTTTCGCATAAATTCATTTTGTACATTCTGACAAATTTTATTCAAATGGTGTTATCTTTTCACATTCATTATTTATTTATTCATTCATTATTGGATAAATATTGCTCATGTTATATCTATGTAGAATACAGAGGAGTTCAGTTTCAGCCTTTTTTGAAAACACTTGTTTCTAAAAAAAATACGTCGGCAATTAAGAGGTAACCATACTGTATTTTAGGATCTGAGGGGGTAAATCGTAGATTTTCTATCGCAAAAACGGATGTTTGCGACAGTAAAATCTAGATTTACCCCTGAAGATCCTAAAATACAGTTTGGTTATCTCTATTCTCGATATCTCGATTTTTAAATGACAGGAAGTTTGGTGTACGTCTGCGCCATTTCGTTGCTATTGATTCCGACGGTAAATCATGGATTTTACCTCCTCAAAATTCTGACGCCATCCAATCAAAATTAGCGTTACAAACATAAATGTATTAGAATTACATTTTGCTGAAAAACTTCCTTTTCAGTCTTCTAACAAAAATCACACTTAATGCAAATCATTGTTATTTTTAATTAACAAGCGAACATCGTTAATGGTAAATTCAAATTTTTTTTTAGATACACGAGATGGATGCGCAATTTTAGACATCCGAACCACCTTAATATCAATATGAAATGTATATTGTTTGATGTTTAATATATAACATGTAAATTGATATCGATCATTTTTCCAAAAACGAGACGTCTTGTTGTAAACATTCGTCTGGTTTTGGGTCTTTCTGTATCAATAATTAATTAGCTAATCGATTCTGTTTTTCGTAGAACTCTAATCCTGACTCTTTAGAAAATGGATTCCTACATCTTTCATAGTTTGTGCATAACATACTTCATCCAAGTGGAAGGTAGGTAAAATCTAAAACGAAATAAAAATAATAAATAAAGCTGCATATTTATAATATATCAATATATTGTCTCTAATTTAAACACCTCCTGAGAGATTAGTTATCGAAATAATACACAACATGTGTGTAAATTTGATCTCTGTTGCCGATTGGTCAATCATGTAAATATCTCAGTGTCAGTTTCTAGAAATAGTGCACCGGATGTTGATGAAATTAACCGTTTAGCGAAATGGTTTTTGCATTTTTAAGACTAAGATAACTCAATTTATTGATAATATGACATTTTTATCAAAAACATTACACTCAATATCCCGTTCACTGAATGGCGCCATAATACATATAGCAACGACGATAGCAACACAATGGCGGAATGTTTGAGACTGGAGACTATGGAGGTTGCTTTATTTCAAATAAACTGAGTAGGTCTCTAACATTGTTTTTCCGGTTTATTACCGTAACGATAATTTCTCACATCTCGATAGATAGATTTCCACATTTTAAAGTTTTCGGTGAACCTCAAACTTTAAAATGTGAAAATTTAAATGTCTCGATTGGAGAAATAAACTGGGAACAATTTTAGAGACTATATATATATATATAAATGAAAATTTATCTGACCTATATGTCGACCTTTTTTTAAACCTAGCCCAATGCAAAAAGCCTGTTTTTTTCATATTCGATGGGGCTACTCCGAAAATTTTGTACATTTTTTCATTGCATTAAGTTTTTTGAATTTTTTATTTTGTTCTCCATGTACCTGATGGATTCTGCCTCGAAAAATTATTTGTTCTCATTAAAATCTCAAAAAAATTATTTGTTTCACCAAATTTTTTTTGGAATTAAGACTCGCATTTATCAACAGAAATAAGAAGCATTTCAGATAATATACAGTTTAGCAAATAATATTAATTTTCCCCTTTCCATGGTTCAATGATCTCGTTCCGGTTTTAATACAGTTTCGAAATACTAAAATCCTAAAATTGAAAAAAAAAAGTTTTTGCTAAAGAAGGTAATTTCCACAATGTTTGACTCTACTTGGTCGGAAGAATCAAATTTTAAACGAAAACTGGTAAACAATGCCATACAGAAGTTAACGCTAGCACAATCGCCCGACCTTCGCGACGTCTTTTTACCTTGACGTCGACTCACCACTACGTGGCGTTCATTTACTTTAACTTTACCTTAAGGGAGTACGAGTGTCAGAAATTTTGTAATAAGAATTAAAATTCTGACCTTTTGTTTTGAAGAGCACTACTAACGAAACAACTTGAGCAAAAAATTTTGAAAATCCATGTAGGAATTTTTGAGATATAAGACGTCAAAATTTTAGCGGGAAACAGATCTCTCTAGAGTTTTCCTTCAATTTGCATAATATGTTTATAAGCCTTTAAATATATGAAATTATAATTGGAACTTGATTAAATTTTATACACAGTCTAATTTATGTATTTTTGACTTATGGCCAAGAAAATGTGATCCATGTGCAAAAAATTTTAGCAATGTTTGAAAGGATAAAACTCGAGGATATAGAATGCTTCTGAAATCTGAGGCTCGTACTCCCTTAAAGCATAGAAAGCCTATTTTACACTATAAACGATACATTGTATTAGGTAACATATGAGGGAGCATCAACTGAAAGCTTCATTACACTCTCTTTGTACGTTTCAGTTTTATTTAGAGATATACTTGCACTTATCTGTTATGCAAACACGTGCTACTTTGATAAGATAAGCGGCTTAGTTTACTGAGCCTAAATCTTTTCATTTCCTATTAAATCTAAACAGACATTTGCTGAATTTGCCTCATTTGTTCTGAATATGTTTTTCGTATTTGTACTTATAGTTTTTTATATTTATATTTATTCATATTTATAGTTTTTTATATTTATATTTATTCATATTTATATTTTCAGACTGTAGTCAGAATATGCCTTTTGTCTAAGAATTAAATCTTCTGGCCATATTTTTATCGATGAAAATGAAATGAAAAATTCTTGGAAGAAACTTCACATTCATTAATCCACTTAGAGACCAACAATTAAACCGTTGATGCATTCCTTAAATCTTACCATGTATTTATAAGGACTTTGTCTCATGTACATTTACTCCATATCCCTTTTTGTTCATATCTCGTATTTGGAATGATCGGTTTCAGGACAGAATGTGATATCCGGGAGACTAAATTAATTAAATCGTGCTGGTTATACAGTTACCAGCTGAAGCATCACAAATAAAATTATAACACAACAGATTTGTTTTTCTAAACTTGTGAATTTTCCTGCCACAGGTTTGCTGAATATAGCATTGAAAAAGCCAGCAAAACAAAGCTCTACATTTTACAACGATATAACTAGTAATGGCTCGCGATTGGCTAATGATGGAAATTTGAACCAAATAGCTTCTCCTGGAGATTGTTCACACACGCATTATCAAGAAATGTTTTCATGGTGGGCGGTCGATTTGGAGGAATCCTATCAAATTGAGACTGTGATAATCTATGGCCGGACGGACGGCGGTCGTAAGTAGACATTTAAATATGGAATATAGGATATTTTGTTTTTGATACGGACTTTATCACGGCCAGTATCAAGTGAGCCCTTTAGGGCGAGCTTGATGCGTTAGGCCGTGATAAAGACCGTATCAAAAACAAAATTTCCCATATTTCTTTTATCGGTTATTCACAAAATGATAAACAGAACTCTAAAATAAATTGAATTAAACTGAAATTTCTATTTAAGCACAGTTAATCTATTGTTTATTGCAATAATTTCAATCTTCATTCAACGTCTTACGCGTATGAACAAGACAAATAGTGCAAAACATGACGTCAGATTAGCAACCCGCACGTGACGCCTTCACAGTGACCTAATAATTTGTTGATAATGTCCAGTTTGGTTATACTGGAATTATCAGTCTCTGTAGATCAAAGGAAATCCATACAAATTGCCGATAAAATATATGAAGAGTTGGCAGCAAATATATTTCTTTGCAGTTGGGGTTAATATATGTGTTATCGTCTCATGTTCATTTACTCCATATCCTTTTGTAGAATATTCAACAGTGTGTTTGATGACTAAATTTGAATATTATTGGGATTTCAGATAAGATTGAGTGTTTGTTATAAAAATATAAATAAAATAAGTGAAAAATCGATAGTTTAATGATCTTATCTTTGATATATAAATTATTAAAAATATGGCGGGAGACTAAAATTCTATGAATTTTTAGTAGGTGTTAATAAATCGTTTCAATATGAATAAATTTGACAAAATAACTAAAGTATAACTTATTGACCGTTGTGGATATCAACAAAATGTAGCGTGTGCCGAACAATGCAGAAGGATTAAACTAGTTGAAGAACTTGTTCTGCAACGAGTTTAATCCTCTGCGTTGATCTACAAGAGTGATATTTTTATTGATATTAATTACGGTCGATTAGTTATGGTTTTTATGAATAGATTTCCTAATCAAAAATCTAAATTTTTATATGCGGATTATTTTTTTTTCATTTCATTGGCCATATATTACATGCCAACGACTTGACGAGATATTGTGACGTCACTGTCTAAATTGACTAGAAATCCCTTATTTTAACGTCATTGTTTTCTGTGTACTCGTTTTGGCCTTGTCTTTGGACTTCGATTTTTGTGTGTTTCACTCCTTTGTCCCTTCGGAATTCTACTGTCTTTGTTTCACCGGTGGCAATATGAGATTTATTCATGTGAGAAAACTATCTATATAAAAAATTTGATTTTATGAAATTATTTTCAAAATGCACATGGAAAGGAATAAAATGAAATTTGGAAAAATAAAAGAAATAAATCAGAAAAAATCTTTTAAATAGACAAAATCAAAGGAGTCAAACGTGACAGAACTACCAACATGACCAAAACATGAAGAGCGGACCACTTTCAGCAAGTTACTATTACCATAATTTACACACCAAAAACCTCCCAAATGATTGTATATTTGCTATATATTAATTTAATATCAAGACCATAATTGCTTCCGAAATTCACCAAAATTCAGGGAAACTTTGCTTTCAATAGGAAACCAAAATTTTGCAGAATGAAAGTTTCGTTTTTATGATTTAAACTCTAGTTCCCTAGAGAAAAAAAAAAGGTTTCGCCATTCCAACACAAAAATGGCTCAAGATCTTATGAATGTTCAAAAAACAAATCTATCAAAAAAAAAAAAAAATTTTCCGAAAAAAAAATTGCCAAGTAAAACAAATTTGACCGTTTTATTTATTTAGTTCGCACCCTTAACAGTAATTGTTTGTTTGTTTGTGCTTCAAAGCCGGTAGTCTTTCTCTGTGTTGTAATACAAAGCCTACAGTAGGGATAATAACACAATTACCGAAATGAATATAAGAATCGAAATTGAATGGGCAAAATGCAAAATAGTCAACAGGAAATGTCCTAACTTGGTACGGGCATTTAAAAAAATCTATTTTAACGGTTTATGGCACGCCAAAACCACTCCTTTCCCCTGCAAAGGCCAAACAATTACCGATTGCTAAGACAGCAAATGTCAGCACTACGATGGATGTCGGGATATCAAGATATAGACAACGGCTGTCTGTATTACCAGGTCATTAACCTGGACAGTAAGGCACTATTTAGTAATCAGCCAAGTGAAATCTCTGTTACTGAGTTATTTATGTAGACATTGAATATCTGTACCACTATATGTGTTTGGACCTGGTATTAAATGTCTGTTCTAATGAGTCATTGATGTAGACAATGAATATCTGAACTACAGGGTTTTTGTTCCAGTTATTAAATGTCTGTACTACTTTTATTGTTGCTCTTCATCTTGAAGTAACCATGAGGCCTTAAACAAAGAGCTTGGCTTATACTTCATAGTTACTTCAAGATGGCCACTGTCACTGTTTTTTAACGACATTCATTGCTAGATGTCGAAAAACGCTACAGTCATGTCTTTTTATACATTTTAGAGCACCGTCTCGCAAACTTTGACGTCGAAATCTACAATCCACCAAATGCATCATGGAATAATTATGACAAACATTCAAGGAAGCTATGTTATCATCAGTATGGAATTTCACCGGTAGTCCTGAATGTGACATGCGCAGAAAATGTTGATGGACGTTTTTTGAAAATTGTGAAGAAGAACAATGAAAGCGATAAGAATGATTGTCTTACTTTGTGTGAGGTCCAGGTATTTGGGAAACAGGCAAGCAAAGAAGGTAATGAAGCAATATATTTATTAAAATTACAAATTATTTTTTAACAAATAGCTAAATACCGAACAATGTAAATCAAATTTAAGTTTTTGAAGATCAAAAATGGTTGAACACCAATGATAAAAAAGAAATTCAGAGGAGTTTTATTGTCATGTATCTTGGTAACATAACAACGTTTTCAACTGATGGAATGTCGTGCTAAAAAATGTAAGATTTTAAAAACCCAAGGCAATAAAATACCCAACAAACAAAAGCTATGGTTACGAAAATGATAGCCCAGAGACATGGCAAAACACGAGAACATAGGAAAACAAAGAAAGATATGAGACAGCCACAAAGCACGAAAACAAAAACACAACATTTAGAACTTAGACAATTTTAGTACAAACTCCCATAAGACCGGGAGCGACATTAGTTGCTCCGGAAGGTTAGGTGGGTTCTGCTCTATTAGTGGCATCCGTCACACTATGATTGAATCAAATCCAGATCTAGTCAAATCCGGAAATGTAAATTCCATGAAAACCTGGAATCTAGCTGAAAATGACCTTTTCATTCGAGACACCGACGACGTCTCAATGATGTCTGGTGATGGCCATAGAATTTAAGTAGGAAATAACTAAATACCGAAGTCAATGTGAATTCATTTTCTGCACATGCGCATTTCGACAACTTATGTCTCTTCAGTGCAGATACAATCTAAACGTTTGGAAGACCATCAACTCAAAGATGTTCAAAAACTGATAGAGAACAAATAACCAAAATGATTAAAATGTAAAGCCAAAATAAGGTAAGGACAGAGCTTTGCATTAGGGAGATACCCCTTAGCTTTAAACAAAATTTCCAAAAAATTAGATATTGCAAGGTTCCAAATATAATCGGCTTTCGGGTCAGCACCGATATACTGACTACTTGGCTGGTGAATACCCTCTGGGACCTACAGTCCACCAGCAGAGAACGTAACAAAGGCTAAGAAACCCCTGAATTAGAAGCTTTTAGGACAGGCTTTTTGCTCTATTAAAAAAATCACCATTGAACTACATGCTTGACAGTAACGAATTAACTCCACCTGCTCTGTCTTTTCCCTCTTGGAATTTGGCTCTTAAAAGTTCTGTTGGGTAATCTTCTCACTCATTACCCCCACGTACACTCCATAAGCGGGAGTTTCTCCTTTAGCTTAGATTTCAATATCCACCAATGCCTATGAATAACAAAAGATTTAAGTACGAAGCTGAAGTATGTGCATCAGTAGTCTCTGTAATTTCAAGGCAATTGGGCTAAATTTTCCTTATTTTTTTATAATTAAGAGTGTACATCGTCCATGTAGCGGAAGGTAAAATCAAAGGACTGTGTTATTTTTGTCTGTTTTAGCCCTTGTAAGAAAAACTGAGACGTAGGTTTCATGGATTTTATTTGATCTAAGATTAAGCACCTCATGGGAAAATTCAATTTTTGCAAATGTTATCAATAATTTTTTACTGAAAATCGTGTAATTTTGTAAATTTTCAGAAAACTTCGCGATAAAATAATCATCATAAGATATCTAATTACCAGGTAATCATGAAACTGAACGAGAAGGTTAAAAGATCCAACCGTTCATTTAATTGGAAAACAAATCTAAATATAACAAATTTATTCTACATTCTACATCTTATTTATACATATAACAACAAACAACAACAACAACAACAACAACTTTTATTTGTCAATCACGACGCCCCAAAGGAGCAGAATAATTACAATTCTAATTTAATGTATTTGATTAAGGGAGTACGAGCCTCAGATTTCAGAAGCATTCTATATCCTCGGGTTTTATCCATACAAACAGTGCAAAAATTTTTTGCACATGGATCACATTTTCTTGGTCATAGGTCACTTTAAAATATATAAAATAGACTGTGTATAAAAATTTAATCAACTTCTAATTATAATTTCATATATTTAAAGGCCTATAAACATCATATGCAAATTGAAGGAAAACTCTAGAGAGATCCGTTTCCCGCCAAAATTTTGACGTCTTATATCTCAAAAATTTCTACATGGATTTTTAAAATTTTTTGCTCAAGTTGTTCCATTAGATGTGCTCTTCAAGACAAAAGGTACGAATTTTAATTCTAATTACAAAATTTCTGAGACTCGTACTCCCTTAAGGAGGTTCGCTCCTCATGTTTTGGGATTTCTGTGAGATTTTCGGAATCCTCGGGTTTTATCCATTTAAAGGCATTATAATTTTTTGCCCATTGACCCCCTTATTTTTTCCATAACTTCATTTAATATATCTTTGTGAGCATTCTTTAAAATTTTCATTGAATTCTATTTATTCTGTCACATTCATTCATGGTCAAACCT
>MJUU01020429.1:0-10015 GCA_002080025.1 Modiolus philippinarum
TGACTCTCTGAACACGAAAATACCAGTCGATATGAATATTCATTAGGGAAAAAAAATTGTGTCACTTCGTTCCGACCACAAAAAATGTAAACAAGAGTCGCTCGCCGACATTTTGTCTTTCACAAGGCTCATGTAATTATTCAATTTAAGGAAAGATTTCGCCCAGATAGAAGATCAGAGTGTACCAGTCATCCACTTAATGACCTGCAGTTTCATTTAAAAGCATAAACTTATTTAGTTTCAGTTATTTATTAGGACTAAAACGAGCAAATACGAAGGGTCGTCAAAATCTAATTTTCTCAAAGTCGTATAGCGCCATCTGGCGGTGACGTCTCAGAAAATTATCTCCACTTGTTTTTCTGTAATCTAAACCGCCCATTTTTCTGTCAAATCAGGGAAATGCTTTTCGGCTGATTTGACACACAATATACAATCTTGTCATCTGACACAATTTACAATCGTTTGAAACAAATCAGTCTGTTTTTTTTTTTTTATTATTAAAATAGACGAAATTATGTATGGATCTGATAAAATATGCATGCATTATGGTTGATTCCGTCAAATTAAATTTATTCTTAAGAGAGACATACGTTTTATGTTTCTCTGATTAAAACGAGGAAAATATATATGTATTGAAACTTAAAAAATCATTAACTTAAAAAACTGTACTTAAAAAATCATGCTATTTGACAGAATTGTGTAGTAGAAATGCTGTCTTACTGGCCATTGTAGTCTATTTCATTTTCTATGTATTTCGGTTATTAGTTATTCATTACTGACCATTCGTCGACCTGTTCAAAATGGCTGTCCCCACAACGATAAAATATCAATTTTGCATTCGCCTTTAGTACTTTATCTGTTAAAATATAATATTAAAATCGGAGTATTATGAATATTTAATGCATAAAGAACAACATCAAATTTTCATTTTTGAGTGTAGTTTCACTTTAAAGAATGGTAAGTGCTATTGGGGATTGGGTTTTGAATTATGTTGCTGGCTAAACGTCTGCTAAAGATTAAACTATCATAATGTTGAATTAAAAATGCTTTATTTTTTGGTTGGTTTTCACAAGCAGGGAACCATTCTGTCCCCTTGAGATTTTTCAAAAAGTTACCTCCCTTTTGGGTTTCGCTAAATTCATTCTGTTGATCGCAGAACTGGCAAATGGTCTATTCATCTCAATCTTCTAAGACCCAAAGTCTGGCTGGACTTTTTTTTGGACTTCGAAAATTCTAAATAAATAATTTGATCTTGGTGCCAGTGAAAATAAATATTCTACTCCTACTTGTCATGAAAATAAGTAATTTAATTCTGCTTTGAAGAAAAAATTTTTGTTGCAAATGAAAATAAATAATTTGATATTTCTAGGCAAAATCGACAAAGCGTGAGAAATTTGGACTTAGTCATTTTCTGAAATCTTTGCTTTCTGTAACAAAATTCTCAGTCTAGCAGTGAATAAACAAGAACAATTTCTCACCCCAGAAAGGTGAGAAAAATTTCTCAGGTGAGGAATTTTGGTTAGAACATCATTTCACATGTGAACTACCCAAATTCTCAGGTAAGGGATCTAATTTGCATACATTACTCATGTGTAACTCAGTAGATTCACATGTGAAACACATGAGGTTTGGTTAGTACGGTATAGAAATAGAAATAGAAAATTGTTATTCACCAAAATGGGCCCACAAGTTGCATGAGCATGAATACATATAGACACAACACAGTTTAAATTACATTAATATGACATTTAACTAGCACATACTGATATATATATATAAATATATATATATAAATAAATAAACGTAAAATGCTTTTACATAAAATATCATTTAAATTCTTAGTTCTAAATTTTCTTTAATGTGTCTTCTTTCACAAAAGCCCCAAAATATATTAAAAGTATAAGACAAAGTGAAGAAATATGATATAGAACCAATGCACTAGTTTTTTAAGGATTACTTTCATCATATAACAAAAAAAAGAAGAAAAGGAAGAAAAATACAAAATAACACACTATCTCAAATTCAACAGATAATTTGAATTTAACTTGTCATAAATAAGTTGGAATTTGTAAAAAATATAAAAAAAAATAATTCTGATGAGCAATTGGGAATCATTTGTCTCAGTCTCTGTACGGAAATGATGTCACTTACTTGCAATACATTTGTTTATTCTGTGTACCCAGTAGCTAATTAATGATGACAAATGTTGACATATTTAAATGTTCTCAAAACAAGCACTCTTGACAGGTTGATTGAGTCTAAATGTGTCTCTGATAGATTTTTATAATCCTTTCATAATGAAAATTTTAAGGAAAAAAGACATTGACATCTTATCCATGTGTATATTTGTTTCTAACCTACCCCCCATATGGTGGTGGTTGTGGGGGGGGGGGGGGGGGGGGGGTCGAAACGTGTACGTGTATTTTAGCATGTTCTAAATATTGTGGAATAATATCACGTGACTTCATTTTAAAAATGGCTGGAAAGTCGGGGTTCAGTGAAAAGTTATCTAAATTTTCACAACATGCACTTAAACCTCTCAAGTATGATTGGTATCTTGAGCAAAGCAGTCGGAAGTTGAAGACACTTTCTTTCCAATATTGTAACGGTGGTACTCCGTGGTCATTTTCTGATGCCTTCATTGAGTATCGAATTTCAGCTGCAAATTCGAGCCAAATTGAATTTGACTACTGGTATATTTATAAGTACCTGGAATTATGCAATGTTTTATCAGAAAAGCAAACCCTTCAACATGAAAAGGACCAGAAAATCTACGGCTGTCTTTTTGATCATCTTGCATCCTGTAAGTGTATATTGATTATTGTGTTCACAGTTCAGGGACATTACCGGTGTCGAATCCGGGTCTGTTCGCCCTGATTCACGTTCGCCCTATTTCCTGTTCGCCCTAATACCCGTTCGCCCTGGATCCGTTCGCCCTAATACCTATTCGCCCTATATATTCGTAATAATATGTTTTAACAAAATTTTGGGGAATAAACATGTAATAAAGCAGAAATAGTAACTTGCACAATTTATTAAAAAAAAAAACAAAAAAAAACAAGATTATTGGAAGTGAGACAATCAATCTGAGGATATGGTGGTTGAACGGCAGAAATCAAATATAAAAAACGAAGACTTTACGTTTACATTAACCAGAACCGGGAAAGCATTATCCCTTGTTACCTAAAAGGAAAAAATTGTTGGAGCCTAAACATTATTCAACCGTACGAAACCGTTTGTCTGGAACACTGCTTACGTAAGGTGATTATATGGTAAGAACTCAATATAAAGATGATGTACAGCGTATTATATTTTTTTTTTTCAACATGTTGGCACTAATAAACAATGAAAAGAAATGGAGAAAATTCACACGAGACAAAGTCTTTATACGCATACATGCTAAACAAGCAATGGGAGAAGCAATAGAATAACGCTTTTATTGTTGTTCTTCATCTTGAAGTCTGACACCAAGTATGTTTTTTCAGTGTTCCAGCTAGGATTTAAAAGGGGCAGGGCGTCAGTCCTGAAAAGGGCACTTTAGCGCGCTGACTGAAATAGGAAAAGGGCACTCAAGTGCGATGATTGATAATTTAAAAGGCTTACAAAACACTATCTTTTATTTTATCCTGCAATGGTGGTATTTACTAGACGAATACAACCGTACGAATATTTTTTTTCGTATTCGTAGGGTAGACTGGTAACTGGTCCGCGATTTTGAACGAAGAAAAGACAGGTGACTGGTTTGAAAACCTCGAATACTTTGACGTCACAGTGTAAATTCTCTTATGACGTCAGGAATTATACCAAAATGGCCGAAGTTGTTTACTCTCTTCCTGATCCCGCTTCACAAAGAAAATGCTTTTTTAAATAGGGTTTAAATGATTGCAGGATAAAAACAATATACGTACATTGTCGGAAATATAAAATTTATTTGTACTCGCTGCGAAACAGGCGAGAAATGCTCGGTATACCTCGCATTTCTACCTGTTTCTAAAGCTCGTCAAATAAATTTTATATTTTCCGACAATGTACATATATTGTATATATATCAGCAAAATACATTCATATATATTTAGGGGGGAGGGGGGTAAGACCTTTTCAGTAAATGTGGTTTGGGCATTTTCAACAGGTTGTTAACTGTTTGGGAGAAAGTTTAAGATTGTTAGCCTGTTCAAGAATCCCCTCCTGTCTCCTCTTATACATAAATGTATATGCTGGTAATATGTTAGTGGTGTAACCATGTTACTTTTGAGATAGATCAAGAATTAAGTTCTGTTCCATTGTCAATCATTTTCCCATTTTTTTCAAGGTACATTAATTTCCAAGAGAAAACTGTAGGGTTGAACCACAAGGCAATCAGAGTATTTTTTATGCAGATGCCATTTAAACATTTTATATCATAATATGGAAAGGGCACTTCAGTGTGGTAATTTTAAATTCAAAAGGTGTATCAAAAGGTAACTGTGTTACTTTAATTGTAGATTAAAGTTGAGTTTTTGCAGTATTTACTATGCTTTATTCACAAATGCACAATTATGCCCTGAGGGCTGATGGCATAAACAAGTACAAATACAAAATACATTACACAAATACAATGAACTTATGGCAGTCTGGGAGTCCACTTTCCTCAGTATTAATGACTTTTTATAAATGGAGCAACATACTGCATGCATTGAAAAGACGAAATCAAGTTTTTGAGTTGAAGATTTTTGTTTAGTTTGTAAAATTCTGGGAAAATTTTATTTATATTTTTCATTAATTCTTCACGTTCACTTTCATATTTCGGACATGTGAAAAAATAATGAGTTTCATTTTCAATTTCATTTAAATTACAGTATTTACAAATTCTATTTTCTCTTTTGATTTTTTTATACCTACCTCTCTCAATTTCTAAAAAATGATCACTTATTCGAATTTTGCATAAATTTTTTCTATTTTCATATTCCATTTTTAAAATAAATTCTTCAATAATGTAATTTGTTTTTATTTTACTATACAAGAAAATTTTGTTGCTTTCAGTAGCTGTATTTAATTTGTCAAAAAATAATTTTTCATAATTATTTTTTAGATTTAGTTTAATTTTCTTTGTGAAACTATATTTGTCTTTTTTATAATCAGTATTTGTTATTTCATTTAAGTCTATATTGTTAGATACACATACTTCATTTATAAAAGAAAACCATGTATATGTGCCCATTGAATGCAAAGATTTAGACAAAGAGAAGGCATCGGCTAGTAACGGGTTATAGATATTACTTGAAAGTCTTGCCAAATATTTAATGGCCTGTACTTTAATAAATGTATCTACAGGATACTGCGCTAATTCAGCTCGAGCAGCAATATTAACAGACTGTTTACTTAAACCTAAAGTGTATTTGCAGAATCTTAAATTAACCTTTTCTATAAAACTAGTATCTATTAATGATATCAAGTCAAAGTTCGAATTATTTTTTCCTCTCTTTGAAGCTTTTATTATTTTCTCATAAAAATCCATATACCAAATTTCTGCATTATATGTTAATATTGGTTGAATTAAGGATTCAAATAATTTCTTTAAAATATTTATTTGTAAGTTTCCAAGTGGAGACAGATATTTAAACATAGAAAACAACTTTAATGCTCTTCTTAGATAATTCTAAATGAGACGAATGAAATTTACCAGATGTTTCAATTATATTACCCAAATACTTATATTTCAATACTTTTTCTAGTTTTGTTCCGTCAATGAAAAACTCCTGCTTGTTATCTAGTATATTTTTGTGCTGAAAAATCATTATTTTTGTCTTTTTTGTATTTATGGAAAGTTGCCATGTTTTGCAGTAGTTATTTATTTCATTTAAAGATTTTTGTAGTCCATCTGCAGATTCAGACAGAAGTAATATGTCATCTGCAAACATAAGACAATTAAAAGACGTATTTTCAAGTTTTACAGGATGACATTCTTTATCAAATATACTTGGAAGGTCATTTATATATATATTGAATAATAGAGAGCTAAGGTTATCCCCTTGCTTTACACCTGTCGATTACAACAGATTTAGATATATATTCTTGTGACTTCACAAATGCTTCAGTTTGTTTATACATATTTTTTAATACATTATACAAATTACATCCAATGTTGGGATTCTTTATTAACTTATAAAGAAGGCCAATTCTCCATACAGAATCAAAGGCTTTCTTCAGGTCTATGAAACATCCATAAAGTTTCTTTTTTCCATTGTTAATATATTTATTTAATAGAGTTTTTACAATAAATATACTGTCAGAAGTTCTGCTATTCCTTCTGAAACCAAACTGTGAGTAGTGTATTTTATCATCAAATAAGTCAAATAATCTGTTATTTATAATAGAATTAAATAACTTGCCAAGACAGTTTGTAAGAGAAATTCCTCTGTAATTTGATGGGTTTAAATTATCCCCACTTTTGAAAATTGGAACAATAAATGATTTGTTCCACTGTTCTGGATAGAAAGTTGTTTCTAATATTAAATTATAAAATTTGGATATCGACGATAACATAACAGAGCTACTATATTTAATTATTTCATAACAAATTAAATCTGGACCACTACTTTTACCATTTTTCAGTTTTTTTATTTGTGTCTTTATTTCTGATATGGTAATCGGTTTGTCTTTTTTCGATAAGGTTTGTTCTTCTTTAAGTAATTGTGTATTTATATAAGTTTCAGAGTTTTTATCAATTTTGTCTGGATTACCTTGTTTTTTAAAATGTTCAGCAAATTGATTTAGATCAATACTGTCACATACTTTTCCTTCTTTATCATTATTCAAACTTTTTAATATTTTCCAAAATTCTTTACTCTCATTGGGAGAAAGATTATTAATTTTATTTATTATATTATTTTTATATTCTTTCTTTTTGACTTTAGACATTCTTTTAAGTTTCTTCGAAAAAAATAAAAAATTAAGTCTAATACTGTCGTCAAAGGGAGATAACTTCATTTTTTTACTATAAGAGTTAACAGTATCTCTTAAAGAAAGGAACTGTGAATCTGTCCATGAGGATTTCTTTTTTCTTTTCTTACAAGATTGGTTTTTCCTCATACATTTTGTAGATAATTTAGTATATATTATTTCAAGAGCAAGTGATAGTTTCACAATGTCAATCTTTATGTTAATGTAATTGACGAAGTTATTTTGAAATCACTGCAATTGATGAATTGAAATTTTATATCATAATATGAAGATAATACAATTTAGCTAATAAAAGGAAAAATGGTTTGCAAATAATTAAGAATGATGTTTGTTATTGTTTGCTTTATGTTTAAAATTGATGCAGAATAATTTTTTACTATCAATCATTCTAAGAAAAATAGAAGTATGGCTGTAAAAGGGGAACAAAATTGAAATATTTCAGATGAATTAAAGGGAAATAACTCACAGCCACAACCACGTGTGGTATATAAAATAATATAAATTTAGAACAGGGTAAATCTTTTTGCATTGAGATGTTCTAAATCATTTAAGAATCTTAAATAAAAAATTTTGCAAATTTACATTGTAATTCTCCTATAGTGTCATGATTTGAAAGTAAAACAAGTGTCCTTTTATATCTAACAGTTCCTGTACTGATCAATCAAAGACAATTAATGGCAAATCGGTAAAATTTAAAAAGACTTAGCTTGTACCTGATCAACATTTAATTACATTCAAAAGTAATTAAGACTAATGATTAATAAATAAAAACAAATTAAATTAAGGACTTTAATCAACTTTTAATCCCTTGTGACTAAATAATTAAACATATTTCAAAGTTTGAGATTGACTTTATAACTGAAATATAATTAAATAGAAATTTAAGCTTTATACCTTCTATGGAAAAAATAGGGCGAACGAACTCTGGGGCGAACGGACCCAGGGCGAACGAACCCGGGGCGAACATGTAATTAGGGCGAACGGACCCGATGTCATGTAACCCCCACGTTTGTTCACGAGGTTATGGCTCTGTTACGACTACACGGTCATGAATTTAGGCTAATCTCTATTTTGTCAAAATGAGCCCCAAAAGTGAAGAGTTATGACCACATGTTCAGGTTAAATAAACAACAATACACTGGCCAATTAACCATCAAGACTTAAGGTGAGATCCTTACTGTACCATTTCTTAATTATGTGGTGCATAATAGTATATAAAGTTCAAGTTCAAAGTTCTTTATTACCAATCAAGGGTCCTCAATCAATGGGACAAAATGACAATACAAAAACAATACACACATTTACATACACAATACATATCATATTAAGCTAGACATACTGATTCATATTTATTGTTTCGATGTCATGACAGGGTGCACCCAGGTCATGTAGTCTCATGTGCATTTACTCCATATCCTCTCATATAATACTTTTATTCGAAGCCTATTCATGTAGCAAAATGCTGCACTCTGATAAAATCAACACATGGTATTCAAGTGTTATGTTTATTATGAATGAATTAAAAATGCCAAATTTACACATGAAGATTGGAAATCTAACAAATAGCTTAAAAAGACTGTTACGTGACAATTTCCTTGAATATTGGTATAAACTAAAACTAGAAACACAGGAATCTAAAAAGGGTAAACTTGATACTTACACTGTATTTTTTAATCAAAAATTGTTTTTGAACGAGAAAAGTATTTAGATCTCAAACAATTCAATTCAAGACAAGCCATATGCAAATTAAGAATCAGTGCACATCATTTGAGAATAGAGTGTGGCAGATACAAAAACATTGAGCGTTCAGAAAGACTTTGTATATATTGTTCAAAGGGTAAAGTTGAAGATGAGCAACACGTTTTAACAGAATGTAATTTATATAAAAACGTAAGAAGAATTTTTTTTTCCAGTTTAGAGAAACTCTGTGCTAACTTTAGTGAAATGAATGACCATTCAAAATTTATTTGGATTTTTTCAAATGAGAACTAAGATATTTTGGACCTTCTTGGAAGTTATATCCAAGAGTGTCTTGAGATTAGACGCCAACATGGCTGACTGTTTATATATATATATATATCAAGGTTGGGCGGTTAAAACCGTCCCCGGTTTTTACCTGCGGTTTTAATCGTTTTTACCGTCCCGGCAATACTCAAGTGGTCAATACTGGTCAGATCAAATTTTATAAAAGACATATCTGTCTTTTAACATTGTTTAAAGTTCAAAATTTCATATTTATTCCTATATATTCATATCAAATAACAGTATGTTTATCACATTTCATGTTCACTTATTTTAGTTATGCTTTTTTTTTCTATTAGAATTTCTATTACAATGATATAATATTACACATTTCCTCAAATTACTTCATTATAAATCTTTGTACTGCATTGATGATAAATTAGATTTAAAACTTTGTTTTAAGCAATCCCAATTTCACAGGTAACTTAGGCAGGGCTATGACCATGATGACAGTTAATTTTACACATGACTGACAGATAATCAATTAAGTGATTTAAGAAATTGTTAAAACAACATCCCTTGGATACCAAGAAATGGGTAATAAAAGTGATTTTAATCTATTGTAATTAGACATACATTTGTGTATTAAAACGATAAAAATGTTCTTTCATTTAAATTACTAGACAATTTTCTCCAGAATGCAACTACCAAAGATATCAATTTGTATCATAAATATTAGCAATTGCTTGACACTTTACTATTTACATTTATGGATCAATGTGTATTATAACATTTACCCATGGAATTACCTTCATGCATTACTTCTCTGATACATTTAAAGGAAATGTCACTTGAATATTCATATTGACAGAGTAAAATATACTTCTCAACATTGCTCTTATGCACATAATGCAGCAAAGTCCGAGTATTATCCGAGAAGAAAAATTACTCTTTCTAAATTATAATTTAAGAACCAAATTCATAGATCTTAGAAAGTTTTTAAAAGGGACTTATCCCTATATCCATTAAATCTATACATGTATGTACTCCTAGTATGAAACAATATTTATAAAACATCCATCTGGCCAATAATCCAACTGACCAGTATTGACCG
>MJUU01020429.1:18941-36423 GCA_002080025.1 Modiolus philippinarum
CTTGATCATGTTGTAGAAGTGCTAAAGAATATGAGAAGAAAAGCCAAAGCACAAGTGTTAGCACAAGCGATAGTAAATGCTTTTTTAACCTCAAGCAAAGAAAGAACTTTTTTCAACAAGTTTATTCCATCATTTCTAGTTACGGAAAAATACATCAGAATTATTTTGTACAATTGTGAATTAGATGTAGTACTTATGAGCACTAAATTCCCCATATGGAATGAAGAAAGAGAACTTGATATCCCTACCTTGATAAGGGTATGGTTAGCCCTTAACTATTCTGGTACTATTGAAATGTCTAAGGAGTATGACACTTTCTTAAAGCACACCAAGAAATCAAATTTCAAGAATTTGATCCCAGAAGAAGCATATTCAGTGTACCTGAAAGATATGCAACAGCCATTGAAGTCAACAAAAATACCAACAGAATGTTTTAAATATACTGACACTGATGGTACAGGTACTGAAGATGAAATATTAAAGCTGAAAATAGGTATCAAATTGAGGGTTGGTGCTATTTTAGAATGAAATTAGAAAAATTGATGGAAGATCCAAGTGTCATACATGCCTTCTTATTTGGATTGTGGCATAAAAATGTGTAAATAATTGTACATTTGCTGGAAAATTAAGCTTCTCATTCGATGAATTCATATGCAGTGATTGCCGTGTGATGCAGGGTCATGTTAGCCTTCAGTCTAATTATTACACTGCTTAGATTTTGTAAGTGAGCAAGTCACCTAATCCTCATCTGTATACATATTTATGTCCATGCAGCAAAATTGGGGAGGGGGCATATAGTTTTACCCTTGTCGTCATTCCACAACAAACAGTTGTCCAGAATTTTTTTCGGAGACCCCTTGAGATATTGACTTGATATTTATTATGTACAGTGTATGTATAAGAAGTTTGAGTATCATCTAGATTCAACAATTTTTGTAGGAGTTATTGCACTTTGGGGGTTAAATTACGTGACATAACAGTTTTCCGGACCCTGTTTGAAAACTGTTGAGATATTGACTTGATATTTGGTATGTGAGTTTACTTTGATGAATTCATGATTTGGTATGTGAATTTACCTTAATGAATTATAGTTTGAAGCATAGTTGTCTCGCCTGCGACGAAAGTCGCTGAAGGCGAGACATAGGTATAGCAATCCGGCGACGACGGCGGCGGCGTAAACTTTTTTCTAAAACCTTCATAACTTTTGAAGGGTAATACATACAAACATCATCTTTGGTCTACAGCACCACCAAGTGATGACCTTTCCAGCAGCATATATTTTGGATGACCTTGACCTTGTTTTCATGGTTCAATAAGCACATAAACATTGCGACATAGTTTCACATTCAAGTCCTTTTCTCAGGAACTATAACACCTAGACTTGTCATATTTGGTCTATAGTGAGATCTATATGGGTACACGGCAGTCTGACACCTGTCGTGTTGCCTTGACCTCAATTGCATGGTTCAGTGAACTTAGAAAATCTGCGACATAGTTTCACATTCAAGTCCTTTTCTCAGTAACTGTTACACCTAGACCCGTCATATTTTGTTTGTAGGGAGATCTATATAGGTACACGCCAGTCTGACACCTGTCATGTTTCTTTGACCTCAATTTCATGGTTCAGTGACTTTGTTAAATTTTCACATTCATGTCTATTTCTCAGCAACTGTAGCCTCTAGACTCACAATATTTGTCCTATAGCAAGATTTATTTGGGTATATGCCAGTCTGACATTTGTCATGTGACCTTGACCTCAATTTCACGGTCTAGTGGCCACGTTAAGTTTTTCTGTTTATGTCAATTTCTTAATAACTAGAAGTGGTAGGCTGATAATATTTGGTATGTAGGTTGGTCTTGGGTAGTACATGTCAGTCTGGCAGGTGACTTTTGTCCTTGACCTCAATTTCACAGTCTAGTGAGCATGTACACTCTTCTGATTAGTTCACTGAGTTTTCACATCAATTTAGAGTCCAGCAGGGACAGGCGAGACATCCTTTAGGGTCATCACTTGTTTTGTATACTGATATTTGGTAAGTGTATGTGAGTCGACCTTGATGAGTTATAGTTGGAGGTATAGTTTTGTATATGTAGTAGTGATTGCCCTTTAGACTTCAAAAGATTCATGAAATTACAGTTTTCTAGATTTTCTTTTTAACACTGCTTGAGACATTGACTAAATATATGATATTTGAGTTTACCCTGGTGACCTATAGTTCAGGTTCTGTTTTAGTAATTATTCTACCTCAAAAATTTTGTGGTCGTATTATGGTATGGTGCGGGCGTCGGCGTCTGTGGACAGCATAACTTTGGATCTAGTGGACCAATCATTATCAAATTTTAGTATGATGGTCCTTGGCACATGCGTAAACAGAGTTTCTAAAAATTGGATTCTTGGTCCCACCCGTTTTAGTAAAAGGGGTCAATTAAAAAGGGATAAAATTGGGTGTTTTCACATATTTGGCTATAGAATCTTTATCATTTATCGTATTGAGATGGTGTTTGTTTTATTTTATTGCTAATAAAATTGCGCACCGGTATATGTCGACGGATTTGACGTAGCATTTACCGTTTTTGAGAAGGAAGAGGCCAAAAGGGGGCCAAATGTAAAAAATTGAATTTTTTGTATTTTTTCGTCAGATTTTGATGCAGTTTTTGTCTCGCCCGCAACGAAAGGCGGGGAAAGCCAGACATAGGCGTACAAAGTATGACGGCGACGGCGTAAACTTTCATGTTAAGTTTTTGTGATTAGGTCAGTTTCTCAGTAACTGTAAGTGGTAGGTCAATGATATTTGGTAAGTGGGTTGGTCTTGGGTGGTATATGACAGTCTGTCATATGGCTTTTGTCCTTGACCTCAATTTCACGGTCTGTTGAGCATGTTAAGTTTTTATGATTAGGTCAGTTTCACTAACTATTAACGGTAGGTCAGTCATATTTGGTATGTGGGTTGGTGTTGGGTAGTACATGACAGTCTGTCATATGGCTTTTGTCCTTGACCTCAATTTCATGGTCTAGTGAGCATGTCAAGTTTTTCTGATTAGGTCATTTCCTCCGTAACTATTTATGGTAGGCCAATGATATTTGGTATGTACGTTGGTTTAAGGTAGTAAATGACAGTCTGTTATATGGTTTTCAGCCATGACCTCATTGTCATGGTCTAGTGAGCATGTTAAGTTTTTCTGATTAGGTCAGTTTCTCAGTACTTATTAATGGTAGGTCAATGGTATGTGTTATATGGGTTGGTCTCGTGTAGTACATGACTATATAATTTTGTCTGTGACCTTAATTTCACGGTCTAGTGAGCATGTTAAGTTTCTTAGTATCTGTTAGTGGTAGGTCAACGATATTTGGTAAGTGGATTGGTCTTGGGTACTACATGACAGTCTGCCATATGACTTATGTCTGTGACCTCAATTTCACGGTCTAGTGAGCATGTTGAGTTTCTCATTATCTGTTAATGGTAGGTCAGTGATATTTGGTATTTGGGTTGGTCTTGAGAAGTTCAGGATAGTCTGCCATATGACTTATGTCTATGACCTCAATTTCATGGTCTAGTGAGCATGTTAAGTTTCTCAGTATCTATTAATGGTAGGTCTATGATATTTGGTATGTGGGTTGGTTTTGGGTAGTACATGACAGCCTACTATATGGCATTTGCCCTTGACCTCAGTTTCTTGGTCATGTTTGGTTTCTCAGTATCTATTAGTGGTAAGTCAATGATATTTGGTATGTGGGTTGGTTTTTGGGTAGTACATATTCCATTTGTCAGTGACCCCAATTTCACAGTCTAGTGAGGATATTAAGTTTTTCTGATTAGGTCAGTTTGATTTTTTGCATCAATTTAGCAGTCAAGCAGGGACGGACGAGACATCTATTAGGGTCCACACTTGTTGTCTGTAGGGTTTACTAGTCATGCTAGTGTATCATGTTTATTGTTTAAACAGATAAATTAAGCAATTAAAACAATTTTCAATAAACAAGAGGCCCAAAGAGGGTCTAACCTGTTTCAGAAAAAGAGGCCTAAAGGGGTTAAATAGTGTGTTTTCATATATTTGACTGTAGAATCTTTATTATTTATCATATTGAGATGGGGTTTGTTTTATTTTATTGCTTGTAAAATTTATTAGGCATAATTCAGTACACAGTTTATGAATATTTTTGTAATCAGTGTTACTACTTTGATCACTGCACATTCACTGCACATGTATTCATTAGTAATCATAATTTATGAATATTTGACTAATCATTGTTTTACCCCCGCAAACAAAGTTTGGGGGGTATATAGGAATCACCCTGTTCGTCCGTCTGTCTGTCTGTCCGTCTGTCCACACTTCTCGTAAGCGCAACTCCTCATAAACCACTTGAAGGATTTTTATGAAAGTTTACACAAAGGAAGGACACTATATGTAGATGTGCATGAAAGAATATAATTATTGTCCGAAACCAGGAAGGGGAGATAATTTGACTGACTTTTCGTTGATTCCCTTTGTATGGGTCACCTCGTAAGCACAACTCCTCTTAAACCACTAGAAGGATTTTCATGAAACTTTACACAAAGGAAGAACACTATATGTAGATGTGCATGAAGGAATATAATTATTGTCGGAAACCAGGAAGGGGAGATAATTTGACTCTGACTTTTGTTGATGTCTTTGCAATGACTTTTTTTTCTAAGAAATAATTCAAAGCGTAGATATTGTGAAGTCAAGCTGTGGGAGATACACACTTTCATTGTAATCCTCTTGAAAAGTTGTTTTTAAAGAGTTGTAATGAAATTTCTGTAATGGTAATGATTCTTTTGTAAAATGTCAAATAGGCTAAAAAAAAGGGTGAATTTTATATTTGTCTGATTTTTAGAGTATTTTCATTGGAACCCTTGTGAAAAATTCTTTCTTGAAGATTTATATCATTGTGTTCAAGCTTGTACTGTGTCCACACCTGTATTGTGTCCACACCAACTTAAATTTGCACTTACCATACCGATTCAGGGTTCAATGAGCGGGGGGTATATTTGGCTGCCATTCGGCGACAGCTCTTGTTTTTGACTAATAGCAGTTATCAATATCCATGATTACTTAAAATTTCTGTTTATTAGTATTTTGATGATTACTGTATATGATTACATTTAAAAATTACTTTATTCTGATGATAACAGTTAAAGATTACTGTTTATGGCTACATGCTGTAATCACTGTTAGTGCTGTAAGTTGATTGCATTTAAAATTACTGTTTATGACTACTTTCTGTAATTACTGTTAGTGCTGTAAGTTCATTACATTTAAGATTACTGTATATGACTAGTTTCTGTTATCACTGTTAGTGCTGTAAGTTTATTACTTTTAAGATTACTGTATATGACTACTTTCTGTAATTATTGTTAGTGCTGTAAGTTCATTACATTTAAAATTACTGTATATGACTACTTTCTGTTATCACTGTTATTGCTGTAGGTTTTTTATGCAGCGGATCTGATATTATTTTTGTATTTTTATAAAGCTTGATTTGATATGTGAGAGTGATGTAATTTTTTTTTATTTCAAGAGAGAACTCATTTTCATCAGATAGATATTTCATTCTTTTAAATCTCAAAATAAAGATTTGTTTCATACAGTTCTTGTTTATTGGAATGAAATTGAACCCTAACTCATTATAGAGGGGTATTGCAGTATTCTGCTTGTCTGTTGATCAGAAGGGTATTTGTCACTAATTTGTGTTTCCTGTACCTTGTGCACAATCAAAACATAGGGATCACTGTCAGTCTTCTTGTGTTCGCCTGTCTGTCTGTCTATTTGTATGGCATCAAAGTTACAGCATTATCCACGACTCCTCCTAAATGACTCGCTACTTCTCAACTAAATTTTCATGAGTTCTTCTATATTTATTGTAGATGTGCACCATATCTTTTGTTTATATTTTACTCCTTTTTCATTTTCTTATTGTCTCGCCCGCGACGAAAGTCGCGAAAGCAAGACATAGAGATCCAAAATTCCGTCGGCGATGTCAACATTTATTTTAACCTTGTTGTTAAAGTTTTCTAAACATCAATATCTTCATCAAATCTTTATGGAATCATTTTAAATTTGGACAGAAGCAAGAAAATTGTCTGAAAATTACCTCTAGCTGATAAATTTCAAATTTTTTTTTTAATTTCAATGTTTTTTGTTAAGAAGTAGAATAGAGTCTTTGATTCTTAATAGAATTACATTTACATTGACATTTCTGCATATAATGCGCAGATTTGTAACAGGCTGTTGGAATTTTGATTCCGGTTCCAACTTTGGTAAATTTCCAGAAAATGTCAAAGACCAATAATTTTTGAAAATTTTGCATCCAATTTTAAATTTTAACAATGTTTTAGAATCAAACATAATTTTTAACACTAAGGAATTAAATAACATGGTTAGAACTTTGGTAAATTTCTGAAACTCTTCAAGACAAGCTGTTTTTAGAAATTCTTCTTGGCAACAATGCTTTTAAAATAAATTTGAATCAAACAAACATTTTTGATAAAAAAAATTTCAAAAGTTTTTGATTCCAATTTTGGTTTACATTCCTAGAACTCTCAAAGACCTGTTATTTTTTGGAATTCTACCTAGCAACCATATCTTTTTCAATTCCTTACAGTTATAATGATCATTTTCAAAACTCAAATTGCAAAAATCTTTGATTCTTATTTTGGTAAATATTCTGCAACTCTCAAAGATCCGTTATTTTTTGGAATTCTACCTAGCAACCATATCTTTTAATTCCTTACAGTAGGAAGAATTATTTTTAAAAGCGAAATTTCCAAAATCCTGGATTACAGTTGTGGTAAATTTCATGAAAAAAAAAGTTATATTTTGGAATTATCAAAGACTGAAATTCTACTTAGCAACATCATCTAAATATAGGCCAAATTATAATGACAATTTAGTGAGCGGGCGAGACATTAGGTTCCGTGGAACCTTTACGAATTTTTAGAGTATGTCATTCTGTTACAAACACGGGAATTCTCCAATGTACGTAGTGCAGGCAATAGAAGTACTCCATGGAACATCCATACATTTTAAGAATAAGCAAAAAAGTAAGGGTGAGGTTTGGAGCAAAGTTTCACCCTAGTCCCTCATTCAGCCACAGTTACGATAGTGGGGGCATATAGTGTTTGGGTGTGTCTATTTGTCCATTGGTCTGTCCATCTGTCTGTTCGTCCGTCCGTCCAAAGTTAGGTTTACCAACAGGTTTAAGTTTTTTTGTCCCCCCCAGGGTCAATCCATGTGTAAGATTTACTGTCCATTTAAAAGAAAACATAGTTTGCTGTCACATTGACAGCTTTCCTCTTGTTTATTTTTATTTTGAAAAATGTAACAGATAGTGATCACGTGTAAATTGCAAAAAGGTGCAGCATATCAAAATCTACCCCACCCTGAAATTTTGAAGAAAATCCAAAGTCCCTTGTAAGAGTTATTTCCCTTTCTTCATGGAATTTTCAAAATTTTCATATTTTTTTAACCCGCCCACGAATGTGGAAGGGGTATGAAGTGTTACCCTTGTCCGTCTTCCATATGTCCGTACATCTGGTCAGGTTTTGCGTTAAAGTCCATTTCTCAGAAATTGTAAGAGGTAGAACAATGATAAAAGGTCAGTACATAGATCTTTCATAGTACTATATAGTTCACTAGGTAGTTTGACTCTTTGACCTATATTTCAGGCTTGAGTGACTCTGGTTAAGTTTTGCGTTAAAGTCCATTTCTCAACCACTACACATTATAAGACAAAAATGTTTAATCAAATAAATTGCCTTGATGTGTACTACCCAAATCATTGACAATTAGGTAGCTTTGACCTACATTTTATGCTTCAGTGACTTCGGTTAAGTTTTGAATTTAAGTCCATTTCTCAACAACTACACATTATAGGACAATGATATTTCAGCAAATTAATTGCCTTGATGAGTATTGCCCAAATCATTGACAATAAGGTGGCTTTGACCTACATTTTATGCTTTGGTGAATTTAAAGTTTCGCATTAAAGTTCAATTTTCTAAACAACTACACATTATAGGACAATGATATTTCATCAAATTAATTGTTTTGGCAAGTACTGCACACATCAATGACAACTAAGTGGCTTTGACTTACATTTTATGATTAGGTTATCCTTTGCGATTAATCTTTTAGCGGGGCATCCGTGGCTTACAGACATATTCTCTAGTTTGTCTCCTATTTCCAAAACTATAGAAGATGAAGGTTAAGTGTAAATTGATAAAATGTTTGCCATGCTGTGGCGACTTCAAAACCGGTGTTGAAAATTGTTCGTTGGCGGCCTTTTTCAAAATGGCCGCCAAGAAAAGCGGGAAAATTCAATATTTCAATGAAATTTGGTCTCCAAGTAGATATTAGTAGATTAGTTAGCAGTCTACCTGTATGAGTTTTATTTGTATGTTTATTATACTATAGGGAAACGGGACAGAGAAAGGGGAGGTTTGGGTACCCATAAACCGGTTTAACCCTACCGCTGGCTATTGCTAGTGCCGGTACCAAGTCCGGCTGTCCCAAGTTCCTATCGTTGTTTAAGTTTGTCTTTTGTATTTTTATTGTTGTTTTTTTTTCTTTTGCCGTTCCTATTTACTTTGTGGCATGTGGCTATGTTTTTCGGCCATTGTAGGTGTTTCCTGTTATCTTTTTTATTCTATTGATGTCGCTACTTCAAAACTGGTGTTGATAATTGTTTGTTGACTGCCATTTTCAAATGGCTGCCAAAAAATGGCGAGAAAATTCAACATTGTTCGATTTCAATGAAATTTGGTCTCCTAATAGATATTGATGTAGCACCTTCAAAACTGATGTCAAAATTTATTCGCTGACCGCCACTTTCAAAATGTCTGCCAAAAAGGGCAGGAAAATTCAACATTGTCCAATTTCAATGAAACTTGGATTCCAAGTGGATATTGATGTCGCTACTTCAAAACTGGATTTCGATGAGTTTTTTCCCTTTGGATTCCTCTTGATCTAGGATTTCAGTAGTATGTCAATGGATTTTGCGTATCTCTTACCATTTCCGAGCTACAAGGGGTCAAAGGGGCAAAAATTTCAATTTCTCAAAATATTTCAAATCTTTATTTTCATCGGATTTTTATGGAATTATCTTCTTTGGGTTCCTCTTGATCTAAGCTTCCAGTAGTTTGCCAAGGGATTTGTCGTAGCTCTTTCCTTTTCCGAGCTTCAAGAGGTAAAAGAAGCCAAAATGGCAATTTTTACCTCACCTGGCCAAAGGCCATGTGAGCTTTTGCCATCACTTGGCGTCCATTGTCCGTTTCACATTTTGACTATCTCCTGTGAAAGCACTGGACCAATTATAAACAAACTTTATATGAATGATGTATGGTAGGTCCTTCACAAAGATTGCCGAAATTGTTTTGATCCGTCAAATAACATGGCCGCCAGGGCCGATCATAGTTTAACATGGGACCCTATGGGAAAAAGCACATTTTGGCTATCTCCTCTGAAACAACTGAACCAAACTTTACAGGAATGATGTATGGAAGGTACTTTACTTAGATTGACGAAATTTTCCCGATCCACCAAAAAACATGGCCGCCAGCACAGATCATAGTTTAACTTGGGAGAAGCATATATTTGCTATCTCCTCTATAGCTACGTAAGCAAATTGAACCAAACTTTACAGGAATGATGTATGGAAGGGCCTTTACTTAGTTTGCCAAAATTTTTCCGATCCGCTAAAAACAACCGCCAGCGCAGAACATAGTTTAACATGAGAACCTATGAGAAAAACATGCATTTGCTATCTCCTCTGAAGCTGCTAATGCAAATGGAATCAAACTTTGTAGAAATGATGTATGGAAGGTCCTTTACTTAGTTTGCCGAAAATTTTCCGATCCGCTAAAAAACATGGCCGCAAGCGCAGAACATAGTTTAACATTGGACCCTGAGGGAAAAGCATATATTTGCTATCTCCTCTGAAGCTACTGAAGCAAACTGAACCAAACTTTACATGAATGATGTATTGAATGTCCTATATGTAGATTGCCGAAAATTTTTTGATCCGTTAAAAAACATGGCCACAAGTGAGAACCTGGTCTAACATGAAACCCCATGGGAAAAGCATATATTTGCCATCTCCTCTGTAGCTTCTGAAGCAAATTGAACCAAACTTCACAGAAATGATGTATGGAAGGTCATTTACTTAGTTTGCCGAAAATTTTCCGATCCGCTAAAAAATATGGCCGCAAGCGCAGAACATAGTTTAACATTGGACCCTATGGGAAAAGCATATATTTGCTATCTCCTCTGTAGCTTCTGGAGAAAATTGAACCAAACTTTACAGGAATGATGTATGGAAGGTCCTTTACTTAGTTTGCCGAAGTTTTTGCGATCTTCCAAAAAAAAAACATGGCTGTCATCGCAGGGCATAGTTTAACATTGGACCCTATGGGAAAAAGCATATTTTAACTAACGCCTCTGAAGCTACTGAAACAAATTGAATCAAAGTTAAGAGAAATGATGTATTGAAGGTCCTTTACTTAGATTACTAAAAATTTTTCCAATCTACCAAAAACATGGCCGTCAGTGCAGAACATTGTTTAAAAAAAACATGGGACCCTATGGGAAAAGCATATATTTGCTATCTCCTCTGAAGCTACTGAAGCAAATTGAAGCAAATTGAACCAAATGTTACAGGAATGATGTATGGAAGGTCCTTCACATAGATTGCCGAAAAGTTTCCGATTCCGTCATTGAACATAGTTTAACATTGGACCCTGAGGGAAAATCACATTTTCATTTTCCCCTCTGATACCATTGAAGCAAATTCAACCAATCTTTACAGTTAGGATGTATGTAAGGTACTTTACAAATACTGCTCATTTCATTTCGATCTGACAAAAACATGGACTCCAGTGCACAACATAGTTTAACATTGGAGCCAGGAATGAGATAACCATCCTTATAATCATTATCTCTGAAACTAATCAAGCAAATTTAAATTATTCATTTCAATAAGGTTCATACAAAAAACGTGGGTGCTAATGAAGAACAAAGCTAAAAAATTGACCCCATTGGTAAGAAAACATCATTTTTAGTAAGCATTTTGACAGGTGAGCGATACAGGCTCAGTCTCTAAGCCTCTAGTTTTAATTTGTGAAATTATTATATTTCTTTGGATTTTGTTGGGATTTTTAGCTCACCTGGCTAATGCCAGGGTGAGCTTTTGCTATCGCTTTGCGTCCGTCTGTCCGGCGTAAACTTTTCATTCAAAGATCTTCTCCTCTGAAACTACTGGGCCAATTGGAACCAAACTTGATCAAAATAGTCCTTGGGTGGTCCCTTACAAAAAGCTGTTTTTCAGGTCCATCCATATCCACTATGGCCGCCAGCTGGAAACATAGTTTCGACATTGGACCCTATAGGAGAAAACATTAAAAGATCTCAGAAACTACTGAGCCAATTGGCAGCAAACATGGCCACTATAGTGCTTTGGTAGTCCCTTACAAAAAAGCTGATTTTCATGTCCGTGCGACATCAAAGAAGGCCGCCAACAAGGAACTTGGTTTTAACATTGGACCCTATAGGAAAACACATTCAAAGGTCTCCTCTGAATCCATTACGTCAATTAGCACCAAACATGGCCGCAATAGTCCTTTGGTGGTCCCTTACAAAAAAGCTGTTTTTCAGGTCCGCGCGATATTTAAGATGGCCGCCAACGGGAAACATATTTTTAACATTGGACCCTATGTGAAAACACATTCAAAGATCTTCTCTGAAACTACTGAGCCAATTGGTACCAACTTGGCAAAAATAATCCTTTGGTAGCCCTTACAAAAATGCTATTTTTCAAGTCCGAGCAATATCCAAGATGACCGCCAACGGGAAAAATAATTTTAACATTGGACCCTATGGGAAAACACATTCAAAGATCTCCTCTGAAACGATTAAGCCAGTTGGCACCAAACTTGGCAACAAAAAAAAAGTCCTTTGGTGGTCCCTTAGAAAAAAGCTGTTTTTCAGCTCCGCGCGATATCCAAGATGGCCGCCAGCAGGGAACATAGTTTTAACATAGGACCCTATGGGAAAACATATTCAAATATTTTCTGCTCTGAAACTACGGAGCCAATTGGAACCAAACTTGGCTACAATAGTCCTTTGGTGGTTCCTTCCTTGAAAGGTGTTTTTTTTCAGGTTTGTGCAATTTCCAACATGGCCGCCAGTGGGGAACATAGTATTAACAATGGACCCTATGGGAAAAGATTTTCAAAGATCTTCTCCTCTGAAATTACTAGGCCAATTGAAACTAAACTTAGCCACAGTAGTCGTTGCGTGGTCCCTTGCAAAAAAAAAGATGTTTTATCAGGTCAACGTGATATTCAAGGTGGCCGCCAGCGGGAAACATAGTTTAACATTGGACCTTATGGGAAAACATGTTCTTCTCTGAAATTGCTGAGCAAATTTGCACCAAACATGGCCGCAATAGTTCTTTGGTAGTCTATAACAAGAAAAATTGATTTTCATGTCCATGCGACATCCAAGATGGCCGCCAACGGGGAACTTAGTTTTAACATTGGACTCTATAGGAAAACACATTCAAAGATCTCCTCTGAAACCATTAAGTCAATTAGCACCAATCTTGGCCACAATAGTCCTTTGGTAGCCCTTACAAAAATGCTATTTTTCAAGTCCGAGCAATATCCAAGATGACCGCCAACTGGAACCATAATTTTAACATTGGACCCTATGGGAAAACACATTCAAAGATCTCCTCTAAAACGATTAAGCCAATTGGCACCAAATTTGGCCACAAAAAGACTTTGGGTGGTCCCTTAGAAAAAATCTGTTTTTCAGCTCCGCGCGATATCCAAGATGGCCACCAGCAGGGAACATAGTTTTAACATAGGACCCTATGGGAAAACATATTCAAATATTTTCTGCTCTGAAACTACTGGGCCAATTGGAACCAAACTTGGCCACAATAGTCCTTTGGTGGTTCCTTCCTTGAAAGGTGTTTTTTTTCAGGTTTGTGCAATTTCCAAAATGGCCGCCAGTGGGGAACATAGTTTTAACATTGGACCCTATGGGAAAAGATTTTCAAAGATCTACTCTGAAATTACTGGGCCAATGGAAACCAAACTTAGCCACAGTAGTCGTTGCGTGGTCCCTTGCAAAAAAGATGTTGACCTGATGTTTTATCAGGTCAACGTGATATTCAAGATGGCCGCCAGCGGGAAACATAGTTTAACATTGGACCCTATGAGAAAAAATGTTCGTCTCTGAAATTGCTGAGCAAATTTGCACCAAACATGGCCGCAATAGTCCTTTGGTAGTCTCTTACAAGAAAAGTTGATTTTCATGTTCGTGCGACATCCAAGATGGCCGCCGACGGGGAACTTAGTTTTAACATTGGATCCTATAGGAAAACACATTCAAAGATCTCCTCTGAAACCATAAAGTCAATTAGCACCAACCATAGCCACAATCCCTTACAAAAAAGCTGTTTTTCATATCTGCGCCACATCCAAGATGGTCGCCAACGGGAAACTTAGTTTTAACATTGGACCCTATGGGAAAACACATTCAAAGATCTTCTCTGAAACTACTAAGCCAATTGGCACCAAACTTGGCCAAAATAGTCCTTTGGTAGCCCTTACAAAAATGCTGTTTTTCAGGTCCGCACGATATCCAAGATGGCCGCCAGCAGGGAACATTGTTTTAACATTGGACCCTATGGAAAAACACATTCAAAGATCTCCTCTGAAACAATTAAGCCAATTGGCACCAAACTTGGCCACAATAGTCCTCTCGTAGTCCCTTAGAAAAAAGCTGTTTTTCAGCTCCGCACGATATCCAAGATGGCCGCCAGCAGGGAACATTGTTTTAACATTGGACCCTATGGGAAAACACATTCAAATATCTTCTGCTCTGAAACTACTGGGCTAATTGGAACCAAACTTGGCTACAATAGTCCTTTGGTAGTTCCTTACTTAAAAGGTGTTTTTCATGTTTGTGCTATAGCCAACATTGCCGCCAGTGGGGAACATAGTTTTAACATTGGACCCTATGGGAAATGATTTTCAAAGATCTGAACTACTGGGCCAATTGAAACCAAATTTAGCCACAGTAGTCGTTGCGTGGTCCCTTGCAAAAAGATGCTTTTCAGGTCAACGTGATATCCAAGATGGCCGCCAGCGGGAAACATAGTTTAACATTGGACCCTATGGGAAAACATGTTCTTCTCTGAAACTGCTGAGCAAATTGGCACCAAACATGGCCGCAATAGTCCTTTTGTAGTCTCTTACAAGAAAAATTGATTTTCATGTCTGTGCGACATCCAAGATGGCCGCCAACGTGGAACTTAGTTTTAACATTGGACCCTATGGGAAAACACATTCAAAGATCTCATCTGAAACCATTAAGCCAATTAGCACCAAACATATCCACAATAGTCCTTTGCTAGTCCCTTACAAAAAAGCTGTTTTTCTTATCACATCCAAGATGGCCGCCAGCTGGGAACTTAGTTTTAACATTGGACCCTACAGGAAAACAAGTTCAAAGATCTTCCTCTCTGAAACTACTGAGCCGATTGGAACCAAACTTGGCAACAATAGTCCTTGGTGGTCCCTTACAAAAAAAGCTGTTTTTTCAGGTCCGTGCGATATTTAAGATGGTCGCCAACGGGAAACATAGTTTTAACATTGGACCCTATGGGAAAACACATTCAAAGATCTTCTTCTCTGAAACTACTGAGCCAATTGGCACCAAACTTGGCCAAAATAGTCCTTTGGTAGCCCTTACAAAAATGCTGTTTTTTTCAGGTCCGAGCAATATCCAAGATGACCGACAGCAGGGAACATAGTTTTAACATTGATCCTATGGGAAAACACATTCAAAGATCTTCTGCTCCGAAACTACTGGGCCAATTGGAACCAAACTTGGCCATAATAGTCCTTTGGTGGTTCCTTACTTAAAAGGTGTTTTTCAGGTTTCTGCTCTATCAAACAGGGCCGCCAGTGGAGAGCATAGTTTTAACATTGGACCCTATGGGAAAAGATTTTCAAAGATCTTCTACTCTGAAACTACTTGGCCAGTTGAAACGAAACTTAGCTAGAGTAGTCGTTGGATGGTCCCTTACAAAAAAGATGTTTTCACGTCAATGTGATATCCAAGATGGCCACCTGCGGGAAACATAGTTTAGCATTGCTGTGCCAATTTGGTATCAACTTGGCCACAATAGTCCTTGGTGGCCCCTTTCAAAAGGACTGTTTTTCAGGTTCAGGCTTTATCCCTATGGGAAAACACATTCAAAGATCTTCTCCTCTGAACTATTCAGCCAATTGGCACCAATCTTTGCCAAAATAGTCCTTTGATGGTCCCTTACAAAAAATCTGTTTATCAGGTCCGCGCGAATCCAAGATGGCCGCCAGCAGTGAACATAGTTTTAACATTGGGCCCTTTGGGAAAACACATTCAAAGATTTTCTCTTCTGAAACTACTGGGCCAATTGGAACAAAACTTGGCCACAATAGTCCTTGGGTGGTCCCTTACAAAAAAGATGTTTTTCAGGTCCAAGCGATATTAAAGATGGCTACCAGCGGGAAACATTACATAGTTTTAACTTTGGACCCTATGGGATAACATGTTCAAAGATCTTCTCCCTTGAAACTATTGATCCAATTACAACTAAACTTTGCAGTTATAGCTCTTTGGTCATCCGATGCAAAAAAGGTGTTTTTTATGTTCCCACTATATTTAACATGGACGTCAGCAATGAAGATAGTTTTAACATTGGACCCTATGGGAAAACACATTCAAAGATCTCCTCTGAAACTACTGAGACTATTTTAACCAAACTTGGTCAAAATAGTCTTTATGTGGACCCCTGAAATGAATTTTTTTAGGTTCCCACTTTATCCAAGATGGCTGCTAGCAGGGAACATGGTTTAATATTGGACTCCATTGGGAATACCAACAGACGTCTTCTCCCCTTAAATCAATTTGGTATTCTGGAACAATAGTTTAATTATATACATGTATATGGGCCGTTTAACATAAAATGTCTATGTCAAGGACCAGGTGAGCAATACAGGCCCTTGAGAGCCTCTTGTTTTTTTCTTTTGATTCCTCTTGATATAAGCTTTCAATAATATGTAAATGGATTTTGTGTAGCTCTTGCTGTTTCCGAGCTACAAGGGGTCAAAGGGTCCAAAATTGCTAGTTCTCGAAATAAGTGAAATCTTTATTTTTCATCAGATTTCATTCGATTTTTTTGTCTTGTTTTTAAGTCCTCTAAAGCTTTTGGTAGTATGTCAAAAGATTTTGTGTAGCTCTTACCGTTTCTTAGCTATTAGGGGCCATAAGGGCTGAAATTGCAATTTTCAAAATATGTAGAATTTTTTTCTGGGTTTTAATGGGGTTAGTTGCTTTTATTCCTCTTATACGTGCAGTATAGTTTATGTAGTATGTAAGCCAATTTGACATACTTCTTACCATTTCCGATCTACTGTTAATTCATTTTTATTCGTGGGGTACTAATTTTCGTGGATGTCCCAAACCACGAATTCAAATACTCAACGAAATATGATTTCCTTGTGCAAGCTTCAAACACAGATGAATGAACATAATGAAGGACCTGATCAACGATGGTCATAAACCTTGCACTTGTACCTGAGCCCCAAACAAACTTATGGTGGCTTTGAGTTATTATTACTCCCCTTTTGGTCGTTGTCTCTTTGACACATTCCCCGTTTCCCTTCTTTTTTCGATATATCAAAAAAAAAAGAAAAAAGAAAAAAAGATAGATATGCATTCTCTTGAATTTTAAAAGCCGCAAAATAAGCCAAATGCTTTATTTACAAGGGTTCCCAAGTTAACAAATTAGCGGTAACTGGCGTTCTGTTTTGTCTTTCAATTACGCTAAAGTGTTGATTTCCAGTTACTGCGGATAACGTTTGACTGTACCCATATTTCTCTTCCAGAATATTAAGATAGTTACCTGTCTTCACAGGTAAATTGTTTGTTCACACTTTCCATTGTTACAACAACTTTCATTAATGCCTGAAGAGTTTCATCCTCTAGGAAAAATCTATCAAACTGATTAAATGACTTAAAAGGTATTAAAATGACGAGTAAAATCGGGGGTCGTATCAAACTTTTTTAGGGTGAATATTCTATTTTAAAAATATCCATATGTTCGAATCCCGGAGAGGGAACTACCAATGTGCAGACCTAACAATGTTGGGCTGATTTTCAGACGTTATACAAATAATTCATCAAGCCCAGTATAATGTCTCACGATATTATCCATTGGACAGGTATAGTATGAAGAGTTGTCACATATTCAGACAACTATATAAAAATTATAAACTTTGTGTGGCGGCATTCCTTGTCGAAAGACATTGAATCCTCTCTGCTATACACACAGCTGATCTGCACGAGCACCTATACATCATGTACTGCGTTACAACCCTAGATTAAACCTACGAGGAGGTATCACCCG
>MJUU01020429.1:36784-57357 GCA_002080025.1 Modiolus philippinarum
TTGCCAAAGATGTCACAACAGTGATGGTTCGAATCCCGGAGAGGGAACTACCAATGTGCAGACCTAACAATGTTGGGCTGATTTTCAGACGTTATATATATATATATATATATATATAATATATATATATATATATATAATATGAATATATGATTGAAACGGATATTTCATTATATTTCTTATTACTTATAAAAACTAATTAGAATTGGGGAAAACTACAAAATTTTCTTAATTCTGAGATTTGACAATCAAAGTTTGAGGGACTGAAGTTCAACTGTATAACTTACAATGTTAGCTTGATTGTGGCAACTGAAAGCCAGGTGAGCGATACAGGCTGGTTTTTTGTGAAGGATGTTTGCTGACTACCAACTAAAGGCTTGCACCAAGAGAAATCCAAAGAAAAAATTGGATTGAAATAAAATGAAGGATAAAGATCTCACATATTTTGAAATATTACAATTTGGCCCTTTTGACCCCTTATTGCTTGAAAACGTAAGGAGCTATGCCGAATCCGTTGACATACTGCTGAAAGCTTACAATGAGAAGAATCCAAAGAAAAAAATCCCATTAAATCTGATGAAAATAAAGATTTCACATATTTCTTATCATTGCAATTTTGGCCCTTTGACCTTTTATAGCTCAGAAACAGTATGGGCTACAACGAATCTGTTGCATATTGCTGAAAGCTAACAATGACAGGGATTCCAATGAAAGCCATCAAAATCTGATGAAAAATAAATATATCTTTATTTGCACAAATAAACCCTAACGGGTTAAAGCAAAATATAAACAATACAATGACATACAAATTCACAAATAAAGATTTCACATATTTCTTAATATAATCGCAATTCTGGTCCCTTCGACCCCTTAAAGCTCGAAAACGGTAAGAGCTACGCCAAATCTGTTGACATACCACTGAGTGCTTACAATGAGAGGAATCCAAAGAATAAAATCCCTTCATAATCTGATGAAAAATAAAGATTTCACATATTTCTTATAATTGCAATTAGGGCTCCTTTGACCCCTAATAGCTCGAAAACGGTAAGAGCTACGCCAAATCCTTTTACAGAATACTGAAAGCTTACAATGAGAGTAATCTAAAGAAAAATCCCATTGAAATCTGATGAAATCAGATGATAAAAATTTTAAGTAATCTGCATGCAAGCAATTTAGTACCCGTTTGGCCCTTCATAGCTTGGGAAAGAAACAAGTTATTATGGTAAAATTGACCACTTCACGGGGGTTTCCCAGCTAGGTAAGGCTGAGGCATGAAACATCCCAAATGGATGACAAGAGGTAATGGTAAGAGCAGTGATGTTCCGAAGAGGTTCCCGCGAAAAAGAGTCCCTGTAACGTGATGCAGCGGAGGAATCTGGCGCCAGACGATTGGACCCACAGACACATTCCAGCCACCGAGTAGGAAAGGTACACTAATTAGTGGGGAACTTATATCTTTGTCTTTAGCGGGAGGTAGAATTCTCTGGGCCTAGCAAACCCTGTAGTTTATTAAGGGAATTCCTGGTATTTATTTACAGGACCATTTCTGTGATATTTACCCCTGAAACTCCGTCAAAGAGACAACCCGTTGGTTTATCTTGACCCGACAAAGTTTCACCATATTATCAAAAATTTTGATGGTAGAACGCTGCGTTAAATTTTCATGAAGAGTCCATTGCAAGAAAACGCATCAAAATGGACTCAAAATGAAAATTCGCCCCTCTTGGGTCCCATTTATCTCATGAACAGTATATGCCAAGTGAAATCTGTTGGCATACTGCTGATTGGAAATTATCTAAGCAGCACACTGATAGAAACCACGTCAAAATCCGATAAATAATAAAGATTCTACAGCCATTTATGTGAAAACACCAAATTTAGCCCTTTTTGGCCCCTTTTTTAAAAACGGGTGGGGTGACAATGGCCAAAACTAATCCAAGCCTTCCTTTTGTGCCAAACCCGAGGGAACAGCGGGATATAGAAATAGGACCCAGTATTCCAGGCTGCGAGGTACAACCCCCCAAAAAAACTGGATGTCCATGGTTCTGCGGGATGAATAAATACACAACCCAACTTTTGGATGGGATGTAAACTCAGGTTCACGTGTTAGAAGAAATACCACGCTTCCTGAACGTTAAAGAACCCTTGTAGCAAGCTCTTTTTTGGGTGGTCCGCAGGTGATTGGCTACAAGGCTTAATTCCCCGCCCCTTACGATTTCACCCTACTTTTCCAGTGGCAGTCAGAATTTCCCGTCCCATGACCCTTTCCATACCCCAAAATGATTATTTATTAACAACCTTGTTCTCGTCTTGATATAGCTGAAATATTGCTCAGTAGACGTTAAACAATATTCAATCAATCAATCAATCCGTTTGTGCCAAAAAGTATTGTGTTACCTGCGTCCACGCAGTGGCGACATATAGGGATCACTATCCGTCGTCTTCCGTCGTCGGCGTCGGCGGCGTCGGCTTCACAAAAATTTCTGTCACATTTTTTCAGGAACTATGTATCCGAGCTTTCTGCAATATGGCATGGAGTGTCAGTATGGGGACCTATACCGTGTAACAGAGTTTTGGATCTCTCGCTTGCCCACTTCCTGTTTGACGGAATTCAGAATATGTTTGCGTCTTGGAAATTTCTGTCACGTTTTCCCCAGGAATCACAGATCCCAGCCTTCTGCAATTCAGTATGTAGTATCAGTATGGAGACCTATATATCGTGTAATAAAGTTTTGATCTCTTGCATGCCCACTTCCTGTTTGATGGCACTTGGAATATTTTCGCCGATTGGCATTGCAAAAAATTTCTGTCACATTTTACTCAGGAACCACCCATCCCAGCCTTCTGTAATTAAAGCATGGAGTATCAGTATGGGGACCTATACCGTGTAAGGGAGTTTTGGATCTCTGGCATGCCCACTTCCTGTTTGACTGAACTTAGAATATTTTTCGAGTCTTCAACATTTGTCACATTTTTTCCCTCAGAAACCAACATATCCTTGCCTTCTGCAATATGGCTTGGAGTATCAGTATGGGGATGTATAATGTGTAAGAGGGTCTGGGATCTCTTGCATGCCCACTTCCTGTTTGACTGAACTTAGTTTTTGTGTTATTACGCAGGCGACACATGTCTTCCGTGGAAGACTTACTACTAAGTTTTGTTAAAATTTCATTAGGATTGATCAAATGGAACTTAAGTTATTGGCCAAAAACAAAAGTGTCTTTAGACGACGACGATAGCAAAAATTTTTACGGTCGTATAAAAATATCAAATTTTGAAAATTTTACGGAAAAGGGGCAATAACTCCAGGACTGGTTTTCGGATTCTCTTCAAAAATGCAAGGCAGGTAGATTTTGCTTATGCCTATCATTTTTTATCCTGTCAGATTTTTATACGCCCGTCGAAAGACGGACGTATTATGGTATACCCTCTGTCCTTACGTTAACTTTTTGGTATTTGGAGGTTTTCTGAGTAACCGCTTAATATATTGATTTTATATTTGATATATGAGTATCTAGGTGAGATACAGATCAATTTCGAATTTTATTCCAGTCGGTTGATTTTATGCAGAGTTATGGCCCTTGGAGTTAGTGGAATTTTGCAAAAATATTGGTTTCTGGAGTCTTTTTTTAACCGCTAGACATATTGATTTGATTTCTGGTCAGTTGATTTTGTACAGAGTTTTGGCCCTTTGACTTGGTGAAATTAAAAAAATATATTGATTTCCGGTGTTTTTTTTATCTTTTAGCCATTGAAATATTGATTTGATATTTGGTATATGAGTATATCTTGGTGACATACAGATCAAGTTCGAATTTGGTTCCGATGGGGTGATTTTGTACAGAGTTATGGTCCTTTGACTTAGTGAAATTTTTAAAAATATTGGTTTCAGGGGTTTTTCAGTAACCGCTTGACATATTGATTTGATATTTGCTATATGAGTATATCTAGGTAGGATACAGATCAAATTCGAATTTGGTTCCAGTCGGTTGATTTTGTTTACAGTAATCGCCCTTGAACTTAGTAAAAGTTTGCAAAGATATATTTTCCCCCGGTTTTTTTTTAACCGCTTGACATATTGATTTGATATTTGGTAGATAAGTATATCTAGGTGAGATACAGATTAATTTAGAATTTGGCTTTGGTCGGTTGATTTTGCACAGAGTTATGGCCCTTGAACTTGGTGAAATTTTGAAAAATATAGGTTTCTGGAGTTTTTCTGTACCCTCTTGACATATTTGATTTGATATTTTGTATAGGAGTGTATCTTGTTTAGATACAGATCTAGTTTTTGTCTGGTCCTGGTTGGTTGATTTTGTATGGAGTCAAGGCCCTTGGACTTAGTAATCATTGTCTCCTCCTTTTCTTTACAATGTGCGAACATGTTGATAACAACGGCAGTAGAATACCGAAGGAACAAAGGGGTGAAATTCACAAAAATCGAAGTCCAAAGACAGGGCAAAAACGAGAACACAGAAAACAATGACGTTAGACACAAAAACAATGACGCCAGACAGACACAAAGCACAGAACCAGAAACCACAACACTCAGAACAAAGGCACTCACAGTGTGAACTCCAGTGAAACTGAGAGTGACATCAGGTGCTCCGGAAGGGTAAGCATGTCCTGCTCTGTTAACAGCACCCGTCACACTGTGGGTGATTCAATCCGGGAAAATGTCAAAGTCGGTAGTCAAATCCGGGAAGACGTGAATCTAGCTGAAAATGTCCACTTTCATTTGGGATACTGACACGTCATATCTTTCAATGATGCTATGGTGACGGCCATAGAATTTCTTGAGGGATGAAATTAACAAAGGTTGAACAAATCCCTGACTAAGCAGCTTTTGGGACAGTGTTTGTGCTCTGTTCAAAAAATCACTGTACAAACTACAAGCTCGACAGTAACGAATCAACTGTGAAATGTACACTCCATAGGCTGGAGAGGTAGGTATATTGCTGCTAAGAAAGGGAAAGTTAGTTGATTTGATAGACGGTATATGATTGTATGTTTATAAATTACTGATTAAGTTTAAATTTGGTCCATGTTGATATATTTTTGTGGACAGTTATGTCCATTGGACTTAATTTTTATGCCCCGCCTACGAAATTAGGGGGGCATATAGTGTTCGGGTGTGTCTGTCCGTCCGTCCGTCCGTCCCAAGCTAGGTTTCCCTCAGGTTGAAGTTTTTTTTCTGTGAAGGATGTATGCTATTATCATGAAACTTTAGGATATAATTAAACAAAAATCATAAAAAAAAATTTATCTAGTCTACCAACTTCATGCTTCACTAATCATGGAAAAAAGGGGGATAGTATGAGGTTTACCCTTAGGTTGAAGATTTTTTCTGTGAGGGATGTATGTTATTATCATGAAACTTTGTATAAATACACATTAGGGTATAATTAAACAAAAATCATAATAAAATTTGATCCAATTTCATGCTTCACTGATCATTGAAAAAAGGGGGGTAGTATGAGATTTGCTATATAGAATGCGGGCTTAAGGGATTTGATAGAATACGGGTCTTAGGAGATTTGATAGAATACAGGATTTCATAGATTTGATAAATAAAATACGGGCTTAAGGGATTTGATAGGATACGTGACATTACAGATTTGATAGAATACGGGACTTTAGAGATTTGATAGAATACGGGACTTTAGAGATTTGATAGAATACGGTATTTCAGAGATTTTATAGAATACGTGACTTTAGAGATTTGATAGAATACGGGATTTTAGAGATTTGATAGAATACGAGACTTTAGAGATTTGATAGTTTACGGGACATTAGAGATTTGATAGTATACGGGATTTTAGAAATTTGATAGAACACGTGACTTTAGAGATTTAATAGAATACGTGACTTTAGAGATTTGATGGTATACGGGACTTTAGAGATTTGAAAGAATACGGGATTTCAGAGATTTGATATACAGAATACGGACGTTAGAGATTTGCTAGAATTCGGGACTTTAGAGATTTGATATAATACGGGACTTTAGAAATTTGATATAAAGAATACAGGGTTAAGGTATTTTATAGGATACAGGACTTCAGAGATTTGATAGAATACGGGATTTCAGAGATTTGATGGAATACGGGACTTTAGAGATTTGATAGAATACGGGACTTTAGATATTTGATAGAATACGGGACTTTAGAGATTTGATAGAATACGGGATTTCAGAGATTTGATATATAGAATACGGGCTTAAGGGATTTGAAAGGATACGTGACATTAGAGATTTGATAGTATACGGGACTTCAGAGATTTGATAGAATACGGGATTTCAGAGATTTGATATATAGAATAGGGACTTTAGATATATATATTGATAGAATACGGGACTTTAGAGATTTGATAGAATACNACAACATAGTTAAAATTATGCACACAATGTCCACAGATTATACATTTGTTAAAATATTATCACAAGAACACAAATCAATACATATCGGCATAAAATATAACAAAGTTAAAACTTGATAAAAAAAAATTCGAATAAATTAAAATCATCAGTTCATGAAGTTGTGTCTAAGTTCAAAACATTCTTTTAAAAATTGTTTTCCTACAGAGTCATAAAAATATCCGGCATCACTATTAAACAGATAGCCAATGTCCCCGACTAAAAACTGGACTTTGGCAGCAGGCAACAGTTCTGAAAAATTAAAACCTAGGCCTTCATCGTGTTTGGTATTAAATAGACAGGAGAAGTTAAGACGAATTTCGTTGTAGACTGGACAGTCAAAAAAGACGTGCTCGAGAGATTTGATAGAATACGGGACTTCAGAACTTTGATAGAATACGGGATTTCAGAGATTTGATAGAATATGTGACTTTAGAGATTTGATAGAATACGTGACTTTAGAGATTTAATAGATTACGTGACTTTAGAAATGTGATAGAAAACCGCACTTTAGAGACTTTAGAGAATACCAGACTTTGGAGATTTGATACAATACGGGACTTTAGAGATTTGATACAGTAAGAGATTTCAGAGATTTGATGGAATACGCAACTTTAGAAATTTGATAGAATACGGGACTTTAGATACTTGATAGAATACAGGTTTTTAGGGATTTGATAGAATAAGGGACTTTAGAGATTTGATATAATACGGGACTTTAGAGATTTGATGAATACGGGATTGAAGATATTTGATAGAATACGGGATTTCAGAGATTTGATATATAGAAAACGGACTTTAGAGATTTGCTTGAATACGGAACTTTAGCGATTTGATAGAATACGGGACTTTAGAGATTTGATAGAATACGGGTTTAACAGATTTGATAGAATGTGGGATTTGAGAGATTTGAAATATAGAATACGGACTTTAGAGATTTGATATATATATATATTTATTAGGATAACTACCCCTTTACATCGGGGGCAACTACTGTCGGGGTAACAGGAGCTGCGTCCTTAAAATTATTTACACAACAAAACTATAAACAACTATAACAAAGCTGAAAATATTACAATGTCAATGTTTAAGTAGTCTCTCAACATTAAATAATAAAATGTCCATCTTGAAAAAGTAAAATCTCTGTAAAATTCACATTTAAAAAATACAAGAAAGTACAAAATTATCACATTTGTAAAAAAAAATTGACCTTTCTTTAAAAACTTCTACAAGAAAATGTTTACATAAAACATCTATATCATCTCCCAGTTCATCACTGTAAAAATACCCATAGTCTCCATATAAAAGTTGTAAAATTAAAATATTCGATAGCTCCTCAAACCGAAGACCTGTTCTATTGGCGACAAGACTATCGTTTATTTGACTGAAAACATGATTTCGCGTTATTTCGTAGGCCGGACATTCCAACGTAATATGAGAGAGATCCTCGATCTTGTTTAGAGAGCATGTTTTGCACTTATCGTCGGAAGAGAGATTCATACGTTGAAGGGTAGCATTAATATTCAGACAGTTGGTTCGAGCCAATAGCTTTAGTCTCGTGCCATCAAAATTAACTTCATCAAATAAATATTTTTGCTTACCACTGGAGATTCTTATATTTTTATAAAAAAAAGACTACTTTTGGAATAGACATTTTCTATTTTGGGTCTGACGTATGTGATTTCCGTGAAATAAGTTAAAGGTACTCACATTTAGCCCACCATTAATATAATGGTCCAGACCAATATGTTGAAAAATACTTTTAACACTATCCATGTAAATAGAATTTGGTGAGCCTTGCAACTCGGTGAAAACCATTTTACAGAGCCTACCATCTTCCATTTTATTCAAACGGTCGAAATAGGCTACACGTTGTCTGTCCACGAAGGAACATATAGGTTCCCAGCCAAGCTCAAGAAACAATGCTGACTTCGGGATGTTCATCTTCGTATTCATGACAATTTTTGCCATTCTGTACTGCACACTTTCTAAAATATCTATTTGTGCATTTGAAGATGTCATCCAGACAGAGCAGCCATGCGATATAGACGGTCGTAATACCGAATGCCAAAGTGCATCCCCATAACTTAACCTTTTAAATCTTCCATGTTCCCCAAGAAGGCGGATACAATAGTTCAGTTTTCGTAGAGCATTCTCCTTAATATATGAACATATATGATATGAATTTTTAAGGGTTCGAGAGAAGTAAACGCCTAAATATTTATATTCGTATACTTCTTCAATGGAGTCGTCACCCAATGTCCAACGTTTGGATTTATCAGTTCTCTTGCCAACAACAAGTACTTTGGACTTGTTTGGATTAAACCGTAAATTCCACTTGTTGGCAAAGGCATGTGTTACATCCAATAATCGTTGCAGATCCGATTCAGATTCTGCAATAAGGGCTATGTCATCTGCAAACAACAAACAATTTATGAGTTGTTCACCCATAGTAATTCCTACATTATAGTCGCTGAGCATCTTCACTAAATCGTTCATCAGAATGGAAAAAAGAGTTGGTGATAGAACACACCCTTGCTTAATACCATTTTCCTGATTGAACCATTCAGTTTCGAATTCTCCAAAGACAACCTTGTTTGACACCCCACTATAGATAGAACGTAAAAGGCGCCACCATTTACCACGTATACCAGTTTCCCATAGCTGGTGAAATAAGCCATCCCTCCAGACACTGTCAAATGCTTTTGATAGATCGAGAAAAGCCAAATAGGTCTTCTTTTTGGCCCTTTTCTGTAGAGACCAAATTCCATGAAGAGAGAAAATATGATCTTCCAACCGTCTCCCTTTACGGAAAGCCCCCTGTACCTCCCCAAGAATATTATTTTGTTCTAGGACATCCATAACATTTTCTTCCAAAATTTTACAACAAACCTTATATACATTGTGCAGATAACATGTAATCATTTAAGCATTCTTAATTAGTGCATGTTTTATACTATTTTGTCTGGTTGATATGTTCTAACAAAACATGCTGAAATGAAACATATATCAAGACATTAAAAGATAATGGGTTTGGTGTTGTACAATATGAAGTGGTACTGGGCAGTTTTTTGAGATAAATTATCTTTTATCTCTCTGTTAATTGCAAAAACTGCACTGTTATATATACATATTTTTCTTTTCATTTTAACTAGTATCATACATTACCTAGATAAATTGTCAACTTCTATATAAAACTGATGAGGGCAATTAATTAAATATACACAAATTTACTTAAATCCTGGGTGGGCAGGTTTACTTGCGCTGCGGCGTTTGGTTTTGTGACTTGTGTTTCTTTCATCATTTTCATGTATGTTGATATATGTTTGTTTGTGTGCAAGAGTTGTGCAAGAGTTGTGTGAGAGTTACTTATTTTGTTTTGTTTATATTATATACTTGTATTGAATGTTGTCATCCATTATTGTGTTATCTTAAACTTAATTATGATAAGTGTCCAACAATACCGTATTAGTATTGGAATATGGAGTTTGAGACAGAGTAAGAAAAATGAAGTTTTATTTGTATTATATAATATTAATTTAAGTATGTTACAATACATGTACTTATTTTGTACTTGCATCACAGTAATTGAAATGTGTCAATCACAGTACAAACTTGCACTTGTTATATTTTTATTGCTACTTATTTCTGGAAATGTTCATCCAAATCCAGGTCCCCTTCAAAACAATCTCTCAATATGTCATATAAATTCAAGAAGCCTACTGGCATTGGATAAAGATACAATGAGTACTACCGCTAAAATAGATGAAATCGAATCAATATTATGTACAACTGAAAAATTTGATATTGTTTGTATGTCAGAAACTTGGTTAAATAGTAAAATCCCTGACGATGAAATAAATATAGATAATTACAATTTATACAGACGTGATCGTGAAAATGATACGGGATATGGGGGTGTCTGCATTTTTGTTTCAGATTCAATTAAATCCAATAGAATGGAAATGTATGAAGTTGCTGGTATTGAGTTAATATGGGTTAAAATTCAAGTTGAAAATTTCAATTTCTTAATTGGTACCTGCTATAGACCTCCAAATCAGCCGGCTATCAATAGAAAGGAATTTTTGACAAAATTACAGGATTCTATTGATATTGTCAAGTCAAATGCACCTGATGGAATATTAATTCTGGTTGATTTTAATGATACATGTATAAATTGGTATGATAATCACCAAAACAGTGAACTTAGAAAACAATTGTTTGATTTGACAGTCTCCAGAAATTTTGATCAATTAATTAATGAGCCTACAAGGTATACGGAAAATACAGCAACCTTGCTGGACTTAATTTTTTGCGATGTTCCCCATATGATAAGTGATTCTGGTGTTACTTCCCCTTTATCTAATTTAGATCACTGTACCATATTTTGTAAATTAAACATTCAAACTTATAAGCAACATGCTTATTCTCGTGAAGTTTGGGATTACAAAACTGCTGATTTTAATGATTTGAATAATGCCTTACTATCTGCTCCTTTTGACAATGCTTTCCTTATATATGATGATATAGATGATATTGTTGATTATACATACAAACTGATAATTTCAGTCCTACATGAATATATCCCCAATAAGGTAGTAACTATTAGACCAAAGGATAAACCGTGGATGTCAAATGAGGTACGGCGGGCATTTAGATTTAGGGACAGAGCATTTCATAGGTTTAAAAATTCTCCAAGTGATGAAAACAAATTAAGATTCATAATAGCTAGAAGAGAAGCAAATCGAATGAAACGCAATGCTATTAGTAGGTATACTGAAAACACTATTAATAAACTTTCGGATGAAAAATTAACTGCTAAAAAATTCTGGACACTAAGTAAATCCATTTTGGGTTCAAAATCACAGCATTGTATACCACCCCTTAGTGAAAATTCCAATACAATTTCAGATGAAATACAAAAGCTGAAATATTCAACACACTATTTTCCTCACATATGAGATTAGATAAAACAAATTCACATCCCCTTCCCCCATTTAATTTGCTTTGCAATAATACATTAGGCCTTTTGCAAACAGATGAGAATGAAGTTTTTACGTTACTATCGAAGATCAATTTAGACAAGTCTTCAGGTTCTGATGGGTTAAATAATATTGTTCTGAAAAAATGTGCCGAGTCCTTATCTAAACCTTTCACAAAAATATTTAACTATTGTCTGTCAAATGGAGTATTTCCATCCAAGTGGAAAACTTCCAATATTTGCCCTGTATATAAAAATGGAGATAAACAAATCAAGACTAATTATCGATCAATAGCATTATTACCAACAATATCAAAATGTTTAGAGAAAATTATTTTTAAAAGACTGTATGATTATCTGGTTGAAAATGAACTTCTTATTGAAAACAATAGTGGTTTCAAGAAAAATGATTCAACTGTAAATTCACTCGTCAGTATGATCCATAACGTTTATAAATCTATAGATAATGGTAGAATTGTATGTGCTGTATTTATGGATGTATCAAAAGCATTTGACAAAGTTTGGCATGATGGTCTAATTTTTAAATTAAAACAATTAGGAATTTGTGGAAGTTTACTTCATTTACTTGAAAATTACTTGTTCAATAGATCACAGAAAGTTGTTATTAGTGGAAAATCCTCAAAAGCTCAACATACTAATGCTGGTGTGCCCCAGGGCTCCATATTAGGACCTTTATTGTTTTTAGTTTATATCAATGACATAAATCAGAATATTGAAAGTGATATGAAACTCTTCGCTGATGACACAACATTATTAAAAGATATTGAAAATTTAGAATCTTTTAATGTGCTAAATAAAGATCTTAATAATTTAAGTAAATGGGCCACTCAATGGAGAGTTACATTTAGTCCAAATAAAACTGAGTATATGATATTTTGTAATATAAACAAAGAAATCCAGCATCCAGATCTTATTTTAAATAATGTGATTTTAAAACAGGTTAAAGAACACAAACATCTTGGATTAATTTTGTCTGAAAATTTATCCTGGAGTAATCATATTACTGCAATATGTAAGAAATCAAATAAAAGATTAGATATTATGTCCAGGATGAAAAGATTTTTACCAAGAATTTGTTTGGAAAAATTATATAAAAGTATGATTTTGCCAATTCTTGACTACTGTGATATTTTGTATGATAATTGTCTAAAAAGTGAATGTGATCTTCTTGAAAAGGTTCAAAGAAGAGCTGCAATTCTTATTACTGGTGCTTTTAGAATAACAAAACACAAGGATTTATTAAATGAACTTGGTCTAAATTATTTATTGACACGACGTAAAATTCATAAAATAATTTTATTTTTTAAGATAATTAACCATGAGTGTCCTAATTTCTTATATAATTGCTGTCCATTAATTATTCAAAATACACAAAATTATAACTTGCGTCGCATGGATAATATTTTACCTTTGCATGGACGAACAGTTAAATTTCTATCTTCTTATTTTCCGTCAACTATCAAAGAATGGAATAAGATTCCAGCTGATTATAAATTATCAACTTCAGTAAATGTTTTTAAAGATAAAATTAACAAATATTTTTGCGAATCGAACAGTAAAAAGATTTATACATATGGTCATGGTGTGGGTAAAATAAATCATACACGTATTAGACTTGGGTTGAGTGGTCTAAATGATCATTTATTTAACTATAATTTAATTTCCTCACGGTTATGCAATAGATGTGATACTAAAAAACCTGAAACCACTGAGCACTTTTTTATTTATTGTGGTCGATATGAAAATATAAGGTCTTTGTTTTTCCAAAAAGTTAAGACATTACTCTGTCCAAATGTAAACTTAATATCATTTAAAGAAATTTTGTGCAACTATCTAGTTAAAATCTTTATATTTGGAAATGATGATTTCTTAATGGAGGACAACAAAATGTTATTTCAATAAGTGTTTGAATTTATTGAAAACAGTAAACGTTTTATATAATTTATTTGTATCGTTTTGATTTTCGATAACATGTGTTTGTTCTATGTGTAAGAGTATGAGAATGAGAGTTGTATTGTATATTTGTCTTGTAATATATTGTCTAGTCTGTTTATGTTGAGGAGAGCAACTTTGTAGCCCTCGGGCTGTTTGTAATCCTCGTTAAATAAATAAAGCATTAAATTAAATTATATACACTCGAGGTCAGAGTAATACCTCTGATTCTATAGATTTGATATAATACGGGACATTAGAGATTTGATAGAATAAGGGACTTTAGAGATTTGATAAAGTAAGGGATTTGACAGATTTGAAAGAATACGAGACTTTAGAGATTTGATAGAATACGTGACCTTAGAGATTTGATAGAATACGTGACTTTAGAGATTTGAAAGAATACGTGACTTTAGAGATTTGATAGTATACGGGACTTTAGAGATTTAATAGAATACGTGACTTTAGAAATGTGATAGAATACGGGACTTTAGAGATTTGATAGAATACCGGACTTTGGAGATTTGATACAATACGGGACTTTAGAGATTTGATACAATACGGTATTTCAGAGATTTGATGGGACATGGAACTTTAGAGATTTGATAGAATACGGGTTTTTATGGATTTGATAGAATAAAGGACTTTAGAGATTTGATAGAATACGGGACTTCAGAGATTTAATAAATACGGGATTGAAGAGATTTCAAAGAATACGGGATTTCTGAGATTTGATATATAGAAAACAGACTTTAGAGATTTGGTAGAATACGCTACTTTAGAGATTTGATAGAATACGGGACTTTAGAGATTTGATATAATACGGGACTTTAGAGATTTGATAGAATACGGGTTCAACAGATTTGATAGAATACCGGATTTGAGAGATTTGATATATAGAATATGGACTTTAGAGATTTAATAGAATACGGGACTAAAGAGATTTGATAGAATACGGGACTTTAGAGATTTGATAGAATACGGGATTTGAGAGATTTGATATATGGAATACGGACTTGAGAGATTTGATAGAATACGGGATTTTAGAGATTTGATAGAATACGTGACTTAAGAGATTTGATAGAATACGGACTAAGGAGATTTGATAGAATACGGGTCTTTAGAGATTTGATAGAATACGGGACTTTAGTGATTTGATAGATCTAGAATACGGGACTTTAGAGATTTGAGAGAATACGGGATTTCAGAGATTTAATGGAATACGGAATTTTAGAGATTTGATAGAATACGTGACTTTAAATATTTGATAGAATACGGGTTTTTAGGGATTTGATAGAATAAGGCACTTTATAGATTTGATAGAATACGGATCTTACAGATTTGATAGAATACGGGATTGAAGAGATTTGTTAGAATTCGGGATTGAAGAGATTTGATATATAGAAAACGGACTTTAGAGATTTGATAGAATACGGGACTTTAGAGTTTTGATAGAATACGGGACTTTAGAGATTTGATAGAATACGGGACTTTAGAGATTTGATATAATACGGGACTTTAGAGATTTGATAGAATACGGGTTTAACAGATTTAATAGAATACGGGATTTCAGAAGTTTGATATAAAGAATACGGACTTTAGAGATTTGATAGAATACAGGTTTAACAGATTTAATAGAATACGGGATTTCAGAGATTTGATATATAGAATACGGACTTTAGATCTAGATTTGATAGAATACGGGACTTTAGAGATTTGATAGAATACGGGACCTTAGAGATTTTATAGAATGCGGGATTTGAGATATTTGATACATAGAATACGGACTTTAGAGATTTGATAGAATACGGGATTTTAGAAATTTGATAGAATACGGGACTTTAGAGATTTTATGGAATACTGGATTGCAGAGATTTGATATATAGAATACGGGCTTAAGTGATTTGAGAGGATACGTGACATTAGAGATAAGATAGAATACAGGACTTTAGATATTTGACAGAATACGGGACTTTAGAGAGTTGATAGAATACGGGACTTTGAAGATTTGATAGAATATGGCATTTCAGATATTTGATAGAATACTTGACTTTAGAGAGTTGATAGAATACGGGACTATAGAGATTTGATACAATACGGGACTTTAGAGATACGATAGAATACGTGACTTGAGAGATTTCATAGAATACGTGACTTTAGGGATTTGATAGAATACGGGACTTTGGAGATTTGATAGAATACGGGATTTTAGAGACTTGATAGAATACGGGACTTTAGAGATTTGATAGTTTACGGGACTTTAGAGATTTGATAGTATACGGGACTTGAGAAATTTGATAGAACACGGGACTTTAGAGATTTGATAGAATACGGGACTTTAGAGATTTGATAGAATTCCGGACTTTAGAGATTTGATAGAATACGGGACTTTAGAGATACGATAGAATACGTGACTTTAGAGATTTGATAGAATACGGGATTTTAGAGACTTGATAGAATACGGGAATTTAGAAATTTGATAGTTTACGGGACATTAGAGATTTGATAGTATACAGGACTTTAGAAATTTGATAGAACACGGGACTTTAGAGATTTAATAGAACATGGGACTTTAGAGATTTGATAGAATACGGGACTTTAGAGATTTGATAGAATACGGGACTTTAGAATTGATAGTTTACGGGACATTAGAGATTTGATAATATACGTGACTTAAGAAATTTGAGAGAATAAGGGACTTTAGAGATTTGATAGAATACGGGACTTTAGAGATTTGATAGTTTACGGGAGATTAGAGATTTGATAGAATACGTGACTTAAGAAATTTGATAAAATACGGCATTTTAGAGATTTGATAGAATACGTGACTTTAGAGATTTGATAGTTTACGGGACTTTGGAGATTTGATGGAATACGGGACTTTAGAGATTTGATAGAATACAACATTTTAGAGATTTGATTGAATACGGGACTTTAGAGATGTTATAGAATACGGGATTTGAAATATTTGATACATAGAATACGGACTTTAGAGATTTCATAGAATACGGGACTTTAGAGATTTTATGGAATACTGGATTTCAGAGATTTGATAAATAGAATACGGGCTTAAGGGATTTGATAGAATACGTGACATTAGAGATAAGACAGAATACGGGACTTTAGAGATTTGATAGAATACGGGACTTTAGAGATTTGATAGAAAAAGGCATTTTAGAGATTTGATAGAATACGGGACTTTAGAGATTTGATAGTTTACGGGACATTAGAGATTTGATAGTATACGGGATTTAGAGATTTGATAGAATACGGGACTTTAGAGATTTGATAGAATACGGGACTTTAGAGATTTGATAGTTTACTGGACATAGGAGATTTGATAGAATACGGGACTTTAGAAATTTGATAGAATACGGCATTTTAGAGATTTGATAGAATACGTGACTTTAGAGATTAGATAGTTTATGGGACTTAAGAGATTTGATAGAATACGGGACTTTAGAGATTTGATAGAATACGTGACTTTAGAGATTTGATAGAATACGTGACTTTAGAGATTTGATGGTATACGCTACTTTAGAGATTTGATAGAATACGGGATTTCAGAGATTTGATATACAGAATACGGACTTTAGAGATTTGATAGAATTCGGGACTTTAGAGATTTGATAGAATACGGGACTTTAGAAATTTGATATATAGAAAACAGGGCTAAGGTATTTTATAGAATACGGGACTTCGGAGATTTGATAGAATACGGGATTTTAGGGGTTTGATATATAGAATAGGGGCTTAAGGAATTTGATAGGATACGTGACATTAGAGATTTGATAGTATACGGGACTTCAGAAATTTGATAGAATACGGGATTTCAGAGATTTGATAGAATACAGGACTTTAGAGATTTTATAGAATACAGGACTTTAGATATTTGATAGAATACGGGACTTTAGAGATTTGATAGAATACAGGATTTCAGAGATTTGATATATAGAATGCAGGCTAAAGGGATTTGATAGGACACGTGACATTAGAGATTTGATAGTATACGGGACTTCAGAAATTTGATAGAATACGGGATTTCAGAGATTTGATAGAATACGTGACTTTAGAGATTTGATAGAATACGGGACTTTGGAGATTTGATAGAATATGGGACTTTAGGGATTTCATACAATACGGGATTTCAGAGATTTGATGGAATACTGAACTTTAGAGATTTGATAGAATACGGGACTTTAAATATTTGATAGAATACGGGTCTTTAGGGATTTGATAGAATAAGGGACTGTAGAGATTTGATAGAATACGGGATTTCAGAGATTTGATAGAATATGTGACTTTAGAGATTTGATAGAATACGTGACTTTAGAGATTTGATAGAATACGTGACTTTTGAGATTTGATAGTATACGGGACTTTAGAGATTTAATAGATGACGTGACTTTAGAAATGTGATAGAAAACCGCACTTTAGAGATTTGATAGAATACCAGACTTTGGAGATTTAATACAATACGGGACTTTAGAGATTTGATACAGTAAGGGATTTCAGAGATTTGATGGAATACGGAACTTTAGAGATTTGATAGAATACGGGACTTTAGAGATTTGATAGAACACGGGACTTTAGAGATTTGATAGAACACGGGTTTAACAGATTTGATAGAATACGGGATTTGAGAGATTTGATAGAATACGGGACTTTAGAGATTTGATAGAATACGGGACTTTAGAGATTTCATAGAACACGGGTTTAACAGATTTGATAGAATACGGGATTTGAGAGATTTGATAGAATGCGGGACTTAAGAGATTTGATAGAATACGAGAATTGAGAGGTTTGATATATAGAATACGGACTTGAGAGATTTGATAGAATACGGGATTTTAGAGATTTGATAGAATACGGAACTTTAGAGATTTGATAGAATACGGAATTAAGAGATTTGATAGAATACGGGACTTTAAAGATTTGATAGAATACGGGTCTTTAGAGATTTGATAGAATACGCGACTTTAGAGATTTGATAGAATACGGGACTTTAGAGATTTGAGAGAATACGGGATTTCAGAGATTTGATGGAATACGGACTTTTAGAGATTTGATAGAATACGGGACTTTAAATATTTGATAGAATACGGGTTTTTAGGTATTTGATAGAATAAGGCACTTTAGAGATTTGAAAGAATACGGACCTTTAGAGATTTGAGAGAGTACGGGATTGAAGAGATTTGATAGAATTCGGGATTGAAGAGATTTGATATATAGAAAACGGACTTTAGAGATTTGTTAGAATACAGGACTTTAGAGATTTGATAGAATACGGGACTTTAGAGATTTGATAGAATACGGGACTTTTGAGATTTGATATAATACGGGACTTTAGAGATTTGATAGAATACGGGTATAACAGATATGATAGAATACGGGATTTCAGAGATTTGATATATAGAATACGGACTTTAGAGATTTGATAGAATACGGGACTTTAGAGATTTTATAGAATACGGGATTTGAGATATTTGATACATAGAATACGGACTTTACAGATTTGAAAGAATACGGGATTTTAGAGATTTGACAGAATGCGGGACTTTAGAGATTTGATAGAATACGGATTTTAGAGATTTGATAGAATACGGGACTTTAGAGATTTGATAGAATACGGGTCTTTAGAGAATTGATAGATTACGGGAATTTAGAGACTTGATAGAATACGGGATTTCAGAGATTTGATATATAGATTACGGACTTTAGAGATTTGATAAAATACGGGACTTAAGAGATTTGATAGGATACGGGACTTTAGAGATTTGATAGAATACATGACTTTAGAGATTAGATATCATACGGGACTTTAGAGATTTGATATATACAATACGGGCTTGAGGGATTTGATAGAAAAAGTGACTTAAGAGATTTGATAGAATACGGGACTTAAGAGATTTGATAGTATACGGGACTTGAGAGATTTGATAGAATACGTGACTTTAGAGATTTGATAGAAGACGGGATATACAGATTTGATATAATACGGGACTTTAGAGATTTGATATATACAATACGGGCTTAAGGGATTTGATAGAAAAATGACTTTAAAGATTTGATAGAATACGGGACTTAAGAGATTTGATAGTATACGGCACTTTAGAGATTTGATAGAATACGGGACTTTAGATATTTGATAGAATACAGGTTTTTAGGGATTTGATAGAATAAGGGACTTTAGAGATTTGATAGAATACGGGACTTAAGAGATTTGATGAATACGGGATTGAAGATATTTGATACAATACGGGATTTCAGAGATTTGATATATAGAAAACGGACTCTAGAGATTTGCTTGAATACGGGACTTTAGAGATTTGATAGAATACGGGACTTTAGAGATTTGATATAATACGGGAATATAGAGATTTGATAAAATAAGGGATTTCAGAGATTTGATAGAATACGTGACTTTAGAGATTTAATAGAATACGTGACTTTAGAAATGTGATAGAATACGGGACTTCAGAGATTTGATAGAATACCGGACTTTGGAGATTTGATACAATACGGGACTTTAGAGATTTGATACAATACGGGATTTCAGAGATTTGATGGAATACGGAACTTTAGAGACTGTACCTTATACGTGTAGACAGGACTTTGTTGCCTATTCAGAATTTAAGTACTAGTTATTTCTTTGAAGGGACTTACATTTTACAAAGAAATCTCTGTTCTGCTATGTGCTTCATTTTTTCGTGAAAACTACGCTACTTCTTATTTGTCAAGAGCGAAATTTCGAATATTACCTTCAAATTGGGTAATATCACAACACGCTGAGAACTCGGAGTTCAAAGGATGTGGAGCTCGGAGTCCATTGAGTGGAGCTCGGTGTCCTTGTGTTGGAGCCCGGAGCCCGGTGAGTGCAGCAAGTAGCCCAGTGAGTGGAGCCCGGTATCCTTGTGTTGGATCCCGAAGCACCTAATGTTGGAATTCGCAGTTCTTGTGTTAGGTCCGTAGTTTTGGAGTCGGGAGCCCCATGTTTAAAAAGATTGGAGCCCGAGGCCCAGAGTCTGTGATATTACCGAATTAAAAGAGGATACGGAAAAGCTATTTTTGACTTTGAAAATTGTAAATACAACTTATTCTCTTTACTCTTTTCGGGACGTTTGGTAGCCCTTAGAAGGGCTTTTGTTTGCATGTGAAGCTCCTGACTTCACTTCTTCTTTGGTGTCTTGACTTTCTTTTGTGCTGTATTTTTTGTCTTTTTATGAG
>MJUU01020433.1:0-21743 GCA_002080025.1 Modiolus philippinarum
AAGGGCAAAGATTCGGTAGGGAGCAGCTGGGGGAATGTTCAGTCTGTAGTGCAGCGTCAAGGATGTGTTCTTCATACTCACCGATTCGTCTGCGTAAGTCAAATCAAAATAGATTAGTCCGTATAGGGAGCCAAAGTTGATAAGGGTAAGCATGTTCCCGGTGTCATAGTCGTTGCTTGCATTGGGTTTAAAATCACAGGCATCTCTGAAGATTCTGCTGATTTGAGTCGAGCTATATCCCGTTTCCGGGTAAAAGATACCAGAACCAACTTCTAATCTAGCTGTCAGGAGGGTACAATTTGTGTTTGCTGCATTTACTTTGAAAGTGTCGAGTACAGAGGATTTTTGAGTTGGTCGTTGTGTTTTCCATTTCTTTGTCAGAATATGATTACGTGTTTTGGGTGTTTTATTCCTGTTGTAATGCGGTACGACCCTTCAACAGATTGACTCGAGCTACTAGTGTGAATGGATTCTCTTAGGTATGTCCACCACCTCGGTTTCATGTAATTCTGAAGTACGGTCGACAGACCGACAGAATTCAGTTTTAGTCTGGGGATCCAAAGTTCAAAGTGTGTAATTACAACTCTTCCGTCAGCAGCACCATCGGCCTTGAACAGCAAGTAATTGTCGTTGTTACCCCCGCACTTTCCGTCCGTACGTCCGTCCGTCTGTCCGTCACACATCCTTGCGACACGAACTCCTCCTACATTTTTGGATTTAGGGTTTTTATTTTGTTAGAGAACTGTTGCATATATGCTGCAGATGCGCTATAAGCTTTCGGATTTTTGATATTGGTCTTGGTGCAAACAAGAGGCCCCAAGATGTCCATTTTGACACATGTGGCATGCGACGCGAACTCCTCCTACATATTTATGGATTTAGGGTTTTAATTTTATTGTAGAATTGTTGCATATGGTCTGTAGATGCGCAATAAGCTTTCAGATTTTTGATATTTACCTTGATGCAAACAAGAGGCCCCAAGATGTCGATTTGACAAAGACCACAAAATGTGGATTGTGACACATATGGCATGCGACGCAAACTCATCCTACATTTTTGGATTTATGGATTTAATTTTGTTGCAGGATTGTTGCATATAGTCTGTAGATGTGCAATAAGCTTTCGGAATTTTGATTCCGGTTCCAACTTTGGTAAATTTCCTGAAAATGTCAAAGACTGATATTTTTGGACATTTTGGCATATAATCTTATATTTTGGCAAGTATTTTGAAAAAGATAGAAATTCTGAAATCTTAGAATTCAAAAATGTGATTCCAATTTTGGTAAATATCCTGAAAGTCTCAAAGACCACTTAGTTTTTGGAATTCTACATAGGAACAATACATTTAGCATTTGTTTTGATAAGGTTAATCATTTTCACCAATTGGATTTCAAAAATAGTTGATTTCAATTTTGGTAAATTTCCTGAAAGTGTCAAAGACCACTTATTGATTTCAAAAATAGTTGATTTCAATTTTGGTAAATTTCCTGAAAGTGTCAAAGACCACTTATTTTTTGGAATTCTACCTAGCAACAATACTGTTAGGATTTGTTTCCATTAGGGCAATCATTTTCACCAATTGAATTTCAAAAATAGTTGATTCCAATTTTGGTAAATTTGCTGAAAGTGTCAAAGACCACTTATTTTTTTTTTGGAATTCTACCAAGCAACAATACTGTGTGTGTACAATAGTGTGACGGGTGTCGTTAGCGGGGCAGGACATGCTTACCCTTCCGGAGCACCTGATGTCACTCCCGGTTTTCATGGGAGTTCACACTATGAGTGCCTTAGTTCTTAATGTTATCTTTTTATTTCCGTGCATTGTAGCTGTCTCACGTCCTTGTTTTGTCTTTGTTTTTATCTGTTACCGTTTCTGCCATGTCTTTGGACTTCGATTTTTGTAGTCATCGCTTCCCTTGTTCCTTCGGTATTCTACTGCCGTTGTTTCACCAATTGAATTTCAAAAATAGTTGATTCCAATTTTGGTAAATTTCCTGAAAGTGTCAAAGACGACATATTTTTTTGAATTCTACCTAGCAACCATGCTGTTAGGGTCATTTTCACCAATTGAATTTCAAAAATATTTGATTCCAACTTTGGTAAATTTCCTGAAAATGTCAAAGACCACATATGTTTTGGAATTTTACCTAGCAACCAAACTGTTAGCATTTGTTTTGATAAGGTCAATCATTTTCACCAATTGGATTTCCAAAATAATTGATTCCAAATTTGGTAAATTTCCTGAAATTGTCAAAGACCACTAATTTTTGGAATTCTACATTGAAACCATAGTTAAAAAACTTGTTAGAATAAGAAGAAACATTCACCAATTTGATTTCCAAAATATATGATTCCAAGTTTGGTAAAATTCCTGGAAGTCTCAAAAACTACTTATTTTTGGAATTCTGCCTAACAACCATATATTCTTTAATTCCATATGGTAAAAACAGTGACTGTAAATAGTTTAATTTCAAAAATGTTAAGAAAAATTATACCCAGGGTCTATATCTGTTTTCTGTGTCAAACAGGGGGTGCGGGGATCACTGTCGTTTCCGACAGTCATTACGCTAGTTTATTTCTACGGTTATTCCCATCAGTGCTGGGGGTAAAAGATTTTGTTCTCGTGATTGGAAGAATGAAAATCTGTTCAGTGGTATTTCTGCTGTTACCTCTGCAAATGCATTTGTGAGCGCGGTTCTCGCCTTAAACCATGAATAGTTGTCGAAATGCGCATATGCAGAATTTAAATTCACAGTAACTTCGGTATTAAGTTATTTGTTACCACTGGGTCGATACCACTGCTGGTGGACTGTTAGTCCCCGAGGGTATTCACCAGCCCAGTAGTCAGTACTTCGGTGCTGACCCGAAAGCCGAATCTATTTGGAACCTTATAATAATTTTTTGTAAATTTTGTTGAAAACTAAGGAGTATCTCCCTCATGCAAAGCTCTGTCCTTAGCTGATTTTGGCTTTACATTTAGATCATTTTGGTTATTTGTTCTCTATCAGTTTTAAACATCTTTGAATTTATGGTCTTCCAAACGTTTAGAATTTATCTGCACTGAAGAGACATAAGTTGTCGAAATGCGCATATGCAGAATTTAAATTCACAGTAACTTCGGTATTAAGTTATTTGTCATCAGTAGTTGCAACATTATCCGGGTAAATAAAGCTGTTTTTGCCTAGACTACTCTTATATCCGTCTGAAAGTGTGAGTAGTGATTTGACGTGATTTGCAAGTGATAGGTTGTCGTACACTATTTTTCCATTTTGTCTGACTGTCATTTGACTGAGAAAATTGGTTACATCTGAAATAACAGATACTGTGTCATTATCTGGTGCTGTTCTGTCAGCTAGTTTATCTACTTTGAACTTGATCAAAAAATACCCATTGTACCAGTCATAAAACGAAGCCCTATCGTTTACGCTAAATTTGTAATCCGTTTTGACTTGTGCTTGTCCATTTGGGGGAGTTTTTATGGGAGTGTCTAGTAAAAAGTTACAATACTCAAACCGATCGCAGAACTGTGTTCCTCTAAACATTTTTCTTTCTAGATTATTATTTTCTTTCTTATATAAAAATATGGCAGAGTTTAGAAGTCGTGCTTTGGACAGGTTAAAACAGAGTCTTGAGCGTTGGAGAATGAGTAAAACTTATAAGTTTTTTGTTATACTACTAAAATGCTTAAGACGGAGTCGCAAGCGTCGTAGAAAAACAAAACGTGAGTAAAACCTAATTTTTAACTTCTAGACTGTTTAAGCAGAGTTTCAATCGTTGTAGAAAAAACGTGTTTTTAAAAAAACATGCAACCCAGACGGGAGAGTAGTTAACAAATTCTCCCGTCTGGTTTACATGATTTTAAAAAAACGTGTTTTTAAAAATCATGTAAACCAGACGGGAGAATTTGTTATTAACTACTGTCCAATTACAAATGTTTTGCCTTGCCTTCATCTTAGCTGTTCAAATGCTCTGCGACATTGTGGTTCTCGGTCCTTATCCTGGATTTCAAGTGGGTACAACTTAGAAATCGGACGGGTTTGTAATTCCGGTATTGGTACGTAACTTCACAGATCGAATTAAACTATCATTTCCGTGAACTAACACCTCGATTTTTGCAAGTTTCCAGTAGATTCTCGGAGAATCATTTTCAATTTGCACAATGTCACCAATCTGTATATTCTGTATATTTTTTCCATTTATCCTATGAAATTCACGCAACGACGTAAGATATTCATTTCGCCATATGTTCCAGAAATGTTGAAGTAAAGTACTATTTGCACTAACTCGATCGTTAAAGTCATTATGAAATACATGTAATGTGCAATAATCGTTTTCACTGTCCGAATTTCCTGGCGAATAAGGTAAACACGTTATCTTGCGACAATATAACAAATGTGACGGAGTTAAAGGTTGAGGATCATTTACATCTATAGATACATATGATTTAGGAATGCTTCAATCTCGGTTAGCACAGTTTGTAGACTTTCTGGTGAAACACAGTTCTTGCCAAGTACTTTTTTCATACACGTTTTCGTCAATCCAACCATACGTTCCGAAAATCCACGGAGCGCGTTTTGGTATATTTCCAAGTTGTACCCTGTCGATTTAATTGTTCGTGCACAAATGCTGATTTTGTCAAATGTTCGACTTCCTTTGATGATGCACAGAATGTTGTTGCATTCTCAGATATCATTGCTAGTGGTAACGATCGACGACTTGCAAATCTCCTCAATGCAAGAATAAAAGACTCCTCAGTCAAATTAGGGACGATTTCCAAATGTACTGCTCTCGAAGAGGTACACGTAAATAGACAAATATAAACTTTTGATTTCGTATTGTTCGAATTTTTAACATGTAATGGTCCAGTAAAGTCGACTCCTGTTACTTTAAACGGCACATCCTGTTGTAATCTGGTAATGGCGGCGGATTAGGTGTCGGATAAGCTTGTCCTATCACTCGACGGCAAATTGTACATTTGCGTAAAAGGTTCCTGACGCATTGTCGAATTCTGGGTATCCAGTAGTGTTGTCTCAAATGTGTTATCGTTGAGTTCACTCCTCCATGTTGTGTCTGTTTATTGGCATTGTATACTACAAGTTTAGTAAGCTTGTGATTAATCGGCAATAATCACGGATATTTTGCATCTCCACCAAGTTCAGCATTATCTATCCCCCCACCTGCGCAACGTAGAAGTTTACTATTGTCAACGAACAATTTCAGTTGCCTGTATATCGACGATTTTTGTTCGAATACATCGGCAAACGAATACCGAAGCAGAGACGAGGAAAGGGGAAATTCTAAAATCATAAATCCAAAATCACGGCAATTCACAGCAACACGAATTGAGACAGTATGACAAAGACAAAACAAATAAACAAAAATGAACAAGAACGATACAAAACTAAAGCACTAGCAGTGTGAACCCCTATAAAAACTGAGGTATCATCAGGTGCTCCGGAAGGGTAAGCATGATCTGCTCCACGCGTGGCACCCGGCACACTGCCAGTGAAAGGTCGGTTTTGTCACAGTCGGTGTTAGTCAGTCCGGTAACAAACTCTGGATCTACCCAAAGATATCTGTTCTCATTTGTGCAACAGAAACATTTTAATTGTCTGTCAAATCGTGGTGACGACCGTAAAACTTCTGTAGTGACAATTGCAACTTACAGTGACTGAACATACCCTTGATGTATAAGTTTTTGAGATCAGTTCCTCATCAAAGACTGATGTTTGAATACACTTTTTCCATTTACGGCTGGCTTTTTGAATTTAAGTCACTGCGAGTGACGAGAAGTTTCTGTGAACACTGGCTTTTCGACAGTTTGAAACAAATATATATGCAGTCACTCTGAGTAATTTCTGTAGTAATTTCTGTAGATCGCTATATTTGTACAAGTTGATAATTTCTCCCAATCCTTCTTCTCCTGTCTTAATCAGAGACATATTTGTACATGTATCAACCCCTTTATTTTCGGTATTCTCATCCTAGTATTCCTGTTCAACCAATGTAATCGTTGCTGTTGCTATGTTTCCGTCCAAAGTCGGCCATTCGTTTTCCTTTGGTAACCACTGTGGTTCATGTTGCCACAATTCATTATTCATAAATTCCTCCGCTGTGATGCCTTTAGTAAATAGATCGGCCGGGTTAGCATTTAATTATCAGTTCAGACCAAACCGGCTCCATCAAATCTCGCTATATAGATTTTTAATTTAAGACAAATTCAAGATGTGATTGATTATTCGGAAAAATTTAACGTGGAAGGCTCTATTCTTTTTATTGATTTTTCTAAAGCTTTTGACACTCTTCAGTGGGGTTTTATGTACCAAACTTTAGAACATTTCGGATTCAATCAATCGTTTATTCAGTGGATGGAAACTTTGTATACAAATATTAAAAGTTCTGTTTATAACAATGGATGGATATCTGAGCCATAGAGCTGCAACGTAGTGTCCGACAAGGGTGTCCGTGCTCTTCTCTAATTTTCATTATGTCTGTAGAAATATTGGCTAACCGACTAAGAAATAATTCAAATATTAAAGGTTTAGAAATTAGATTAAACGGGAAAACTCATAATTTAAAAATATCTCAATTAGCAGATGATCCTACTTTATGTTTGAAATCAAAACATGAAATCAACTTAGCACTAAATGAAATCGAAATTTTTTTGCTCTTTCTCGGGATTAAAATTAAACAAAAACAAAACAGAGGGGATTTGGATAGGTAAATTGAAGCATTGTAAAGATAAAAAATGTGGAATACATTTTACTGATAAACCTATCAAAGTTCTAGGTTTATTTGTTGGCTTAAATAAAGAACAGTGTGAAAAAATGAATTGGGAAAATAAAATAGAAAAAGCAAAAAATCTCATGAAATCATGGACAAAGAGAAATTTAACAATACTGGGAAAAATTCTAATTGTGAAAACATTAATTATTCCATTATTTACTTTTCTAGGAAGTGTAACAATTATAAAGCAAGAATATATAACAACTTTAGAAAGAGAGATTTTCAAATTTATCTGGAACAACAAACAAGACAAAGTTAAAAGACGTACCATAATTTCAGACTGTATGGAAGTGGGGTTAAACATGATTGATTTAAACAGTAATTTTATGGCATTTAAAGTTAAACAGATCAGTAGATTACTTGACACAAAAGATGAAGTATGGTCTATTATTCCTAATTTCTATTTTAATCAATTGGGAAAACTCATTGATTATAAAAATGAATATAAATATAGATCAATTGAAATCTCTGTATAATTAAAAAAAAAAATCCCATATTTTATCAAGACGTAATAAAAAGTTGGGTCATCCTAAAAGGTGGAAAAACAAAGAAACCAAAAAATTTTAAAGAGATTAAGCAACAAGTATTATGGGGAAATGCAAATATAACAATCAGTAACAAACCTTTATTGTTCATAAACTAAATAAATAGCAATATCATTTATTTAAATGATATAATAGATGAAAATGGGCATATCTCGGAAAACTTTATTTTCAACAAATAACTGGATATCCGAAATAAGTATGATAAAAAAGGCAATCCAAAACATTGGATTGAAATTCAAATTCTGAAATCAGAGAGCAGTAAGAGAACCCAAATACACATAAAAATGATATGGTTTATATAAATTATAAAATGACAAATATTACATACATGAAAGACAATAAATTTATTTATAAGCTTTTTGTCAATTTAAAAAAAAAATCTCCAAATGTTGGAATTGAAAAATGGAAAAATGACTTCCATTGGGAACAATATATTTTGAACTTATCACTTATATTTATATATTCGGAATTAAATTTAAACAAGTTAAAAATCTACAGGTGGAAATTATTGACTAACATATTACCAAATCAAGAAAAGTTGTTTAAATGGAAAATTTCGCTAAGTCCACAATGTCCAGTATGCAAATGTTTAGATAATTACAATCACTTTTTTATTGAATGTAAACTATTGGAAATTTTTTGGAGTAGAGTTGCCAATATTCTTAAATTGTATAATTTCCCAAAGAAACTTTGTTTAAAAGACATAGTAATAGGATACAAAATTTTTGACAAAAAATACTAGAATTTTAATATTCTAATAACATTTATCGGTTTTTCTATATATAGAAAGCTTTTTACGTATCCGAACAACGGAAAAAATCTGTAGATGTTTACACTTTTTTCAAACAAGAAATCGAACTATACACTATGTATGATAAATCACAAAAAGCACTCAGTCTGTTAACTAGATTTCTTGGATAGAGTATCCGACTTTAACAAAGACGTGAGTAATACATATATTAGTAAATAAAGAAAAACATATCTGTTCTTACCTTATAGAAAATATATCCACAAAATAATCCAAACATCTAATCGAATTAACAGTGGTGTCGTACATACATTATTATATTTTAAAGACGTAACACCACGAGGTTTTCGTTCACTATTATACATGTATTAATCGGTGAACTTGAACACTAAAAATAACGTGCCAGTATACATTTCCAAAGAAAAAAATGGCTATATTGTAAAATAAATTAGTTGATTTTTCTTTTATGTTAATATTTGTGTATGTATGCATATTTAAATATAAAATTCTATGAAATATTGAAATTTTCAGTTAATTGTTTATATTATTGTATTTCATATATGTAACTGTCGTAAATTGTAATATTAACACTTAAGCTAAATATGTTATCTATATGAAACCCTGAACATATAGATATTAACATTGCAGGGTACTTTGTTTGCCAAAGCTGTAACCAACAAAGTTAATGTTAACAGCTTTCTGTGCAATAAAGATGTTGATTTTAAAAAAAAAGCATTTGTTGGACAAAATCTCCACGTAGATGTGCTAGTTAACTTCTTGATTTCCTTCACAAGGTTCGCAACAAATATTTTCAGTGTTTTATTTTTGTGTTTAACAATTTCAACACAATCAAGCTGTCACACCAAAAATGAAAGTCTATATTTCAAATATTTTCCGATAAGTGTTGAGCTAATCGTGAACCCAAAACAGCCCCCATAAGCTCTAATTTCGGAATTGTTACTGATTTCAGTGGTGCGACTCTATTTTTTGCTATCATCAAACTTTAATGGTCTCCATTTACAATATACGCACGTGCTCCGTAAGCACTCTGACTTGCGTCGGTAAAAATATGAACTGTACTGTGTTCTGTGTTTAATATTTCGTCATTAAAATATCTTGGTATCTCCAGTTTTAAGGCTTCCTGTAAATCAGTTTCAATTGATTTCCATTTTGCTTGCATGTCATTTGTCAAACATGAGTCCCACTCAAATTTCTGCTCCCATATAGTTTGCATTAGTAATTTTTCTATCACTGTGATCGGACTGAGTAATCCGAGAGGGTCATATCTCTTCGATGACTCGCGTAAAATGTCACGTTTTGTTACATCATTTGGATCTTCAAATACATGTAGATTGTTCTGGAACGATATTTTATCAGTTTCTTCATTCCAACGTAAACCATGGACCTTGATGAGTTTGTCGCTATCCGTACAGTTTTCAGCTGTAGCAGTTTCACGCAACATGGTGTTATTTGAAGACCAAGACCGTAAATTGAAACCACCATTCCAATGTATAGTACGAGATGTCTGGTAAAAATTCATCAACTCATTCTCATTCGAAAAGCTGGACAAAATATTGTCTACATATAAGTCTTTCCTCAATACACTAGCTGTCTCACATTGATTAGTTCTCAAATGTTTCATTAAAGTAGCATTCAGAATAAATGGAGAGCATGTGATACCAAATAAAATAGCCTTAAACCGGTAAGTAATCAATGGACTCTCTGCATCCTCTATATCGCTTAACCAGAAAAATCTGGTAACATCTCTGTCGTTTTGGTCTAATCCAATTTGTAAAAATGTTTTTTTTAATATCAGTAGATACCCCATACTTGTGTAAGCAAGTATACCAGTAAGGTCATTTAGATCTGGCGGAATGGACATTAGACAGTCGTTCAGACTAGCACTATTTTGTGACTCCTTGCAGCTACAGTCGTTTACTATACAGATATGGGTGGTAGCTGAATTCTTTTTCACGGCATGATGTGGTATGTAATGAACTCGTTTTGTAGTATCGATCTCTTCTTCTGGTACCCTTTCAATGAAACCACGCCTCTCCGCTCAGTAATTATACTACTGTGCATTTTCAACATCTCTGGATCTTTCTGTAACTTCCTTATGATATTGTCTGTTCTTCGCATAACTATGTTCTTGTTAGTTGTTAATTCTTGGCATTCATCAGTCCAAGGTAATTTGGCAGAGTAGTGGTTATCCTTGCACTCAATTCTCGACTTCTGGTAAGATTCACAAAATGTAGCTTTTATCTTCATATTCTCTGTTGGAGATACACCCATTGATTCCAAGTTCCAAAAGCGCTCTAGATTTTGCTCATCTCTGTTGTGATTATTCAATACATTCATTATGGTACTTGTCTGACAGCTTGTCGTAGTTACATCTACCATAGGACCCGAAAGTAAGTATCCCAACCTGTAATCGACACCAATTAATAAAGAAATTTGGAACTTCTCGTCCTCTGTCACGCGGTGCGCTAATTTAAACCCTTTCAAATATGGAAATTTTGTGGCTTCAAAGGTTGCGGCATTACTAAGGGGGGCAGCTATTTTGGGTACGATAAGTACATCCATTGCTAATAATGTCATTTTCCATTTCAAGCTGTATTCTGGCTGTATGTATATGTCTTATATTTCGCGTTGTGTCTCCGAATGTGGTTAAATTAATTGTAGCAGTTTCATTTGGTACACTACCTAGTTTGTTAGATATATCTTCCGATATAAAAGACTTCTGGGATCCTTAGTCCAATAGAATGTTAGCAGACATGTTACAATCTTTATACCAAACTGGGGCAACAGCTGTTTTTAACAGTACTTCTGTGTTTGTTTGAACTGGCGGCGATGACGAGTGAAGTGCAGACAATGGTGCGGCATCTCCCCTTTCCCTGCTTCTCGAACTTGATACAGTAGGTCTCGCTTTGGTACTCTCTGTATTAACAATGTTATTTTCCTTGTTACACAAACTTGTGTTGTGTTTTTGGTTACATTTTCTGCATTTAAAGTGAGATCCGCACTCGAAAGCTTTATGTTCACCGAGACAATTATAACATATGAAAAAGAAAGGAAATTGGGTAAATGTCAAGGAGACAACATCCCATAACCAGTTAAAATGACCCAAAACAAAGCATCTAGGGGTCACCGTACGGTCCTCAACACAGTGAGGAACCTCACACCATATAGCAAGCCCTAAATGGCCCCAAAAGGGTAAAAAAGTGGATAAATCAATGGAAACAAACCACATCCAATAACCCAAATAGACGTTTTTCTTTTACAATTGCGTGGCGATGTTCGACATTTCTAACCTTAGCACATTCTGTTGATGGATGTGTATCTTCACAAAATACGCATTTCTTTGTGTAAACTTCCGAGCGTGGTTGTTTATAATTGTTACCATTGAATTTGTTACTAGTGTTGTATCTTGGGGAAGGTTTTGGGATAAAAGATACAGTAGGAGTAATGTCACTTGTTACAACTGGCCTGCATCTTGTACTTGAAGTTCTTTTCTAATAGCTTTACGCAACGAGACATATCCCAGTTATAGCTACCATGTTCTCTAGTCAAACCTTTTCTCATTTCTGCTGGTAATTTGCGGAAAATAATCGGCGTCAGTGTTGACCAATACGTTTCTTGTCGCTGACCAAAAGACTCTAAAACCTCTAATACTTGCCTCAAAGTTACCATAAAGATCGCTCAAATTATTCAATGTCATTATAGGGCTGGGCAAATCTATCATTTTTGCATCTGAGCATCAATTATTTTACTTTGCTGTCCAAACCCTTTCACCAATATTGCAATAGCCTGTTCGTAATTTGCGCGTGTTAGTGATAATCCTTAAGTACATCTTTCTGCCTCATTTCTTAGTTGTGTTTTCAGATACGTAAACTTCTGTATGTTTGTTAAAGCTAGGTTAGAATGTACTGTGGATTCAAACGACTCCCAAACTGTTTGCCAAAGTAGGTAGATCTAGAGTAGGTAGTTTATGATAGAATCTATGTTGCGTAGAGGCTCATAGAGCGGAGGTCTCATAGGTGGGGTGTCTGATACATGTACATTTCCAGTAAACGACTGTGTTGGACAGGGGTTAGTGTTTTGGTTTTGATCAAATTTAGCAGATGAAATATGCAAATAGGCGGGTTGTGTGTTGTGCGGGATACTCACCATTTCCACTGATTGCGTTTTTCCTGCATCTGTTTTTTCTGTGAACTATAAATATCTCTAAAACGACGAATTGTTATTTTCAACTGCAAATTATAGTCATCAGTCTCTGAAATTTCTTGTGCAACACTTTCCGCTTATGTTAAGTCAAGAATCTGATTATCCAAAGTGTGTAAAACACTTTGTTTTTTCTCCAAAGAATCAATAATTGCCGATAGTTCCTGGTTGTTGATAGAGGCACTAGAAATTTTTTCATCCGCTTTGTTAATTAATTTTGTAATCGCTCCTCTTTGGCCGCCTCGAAGTGCTTTTGATTTTTCCATGGTGGTTACGGCATCAAGATTTTCGTAGATGGACGTATATATGACGGAACAACATAGAAATACTCCTGTACAGTTCAACTATTTAATCAACAACTACTAACGTTTACGTCACTGACGTACGACGTTATCAATACAAGCTCTATACAATCAGACGGTACTTCGCGTTGAATTCACAATATAGCTTTTCGGTATACAATATTGTATTCTTCCATTACACAACTCATTTGTCGCCATTCAACAACCGTCTAACCTAAATTATAGTACTTTTAATCGGTTGATTGAAATTAGTGCCTTTACACCGCCAAGTCAGAACCAAAGTCCATTTAAAAATTGTAAGTGTGGCATTTTTTGTTGCCGTCGATTGACTTCGTTTAGTTGCACAAAAAGGAAAAAACGTCATTTTCAAAATTGTATTGTACAAATACAAACGAAAGTAAAGAACAACAGATGTAATACAGTTTCTGGTTTAGTTGTAGTGATAATATAAATCGTAGAAACAAATACATGTACATATCTATAATGTTTCTGTCCTTTCAGCTATTAAAATAGATAAATATGTGAGCATGTAAATTTTGATTTGCACAAACTACATGTATATACTGATGCCAATGGACAGAAATTATAGAAGAGACTAAAGCAAAACAAATTTTCAAAATTTGCTAACTTTTCGTTATTTTTTGCCGTGAATAATGGAGGAGTAACTTCTGTTTTACCCCTGTTACTGCATGAAATTGAATAAAACTGTAAATGAAGCTACGTTAACTAAAAATGAATATATTACTTTACGATGATTGTGAGGGTAAATTTTGGCAACTAAATCAGGACCTTGAATTTAAAGTCATTATTCATATTTAAATGAGATAAAAACTTGAATTTTGAAGATACATGCATGTTCTTGAATATCTTGAACTTTCAAGATAGTATCTTGAATTCTCAACACAATATATACGTGTAGTCTCTTGAATTTTAAACATAGTATCTTAAATTTTCAAGACATCATATTAAATTTTCAAGATAATATCTTGATTTGTCAAGATAATAGGTTGCAATTTCAAGATAATAACCTGTATCATTAAATATCAAGATGATATCTTGATTTTTCAAGATAGATAGTTTTTTGCATTTTCTTAATATAAGCGAGTATCCTCTTAATATTTTTCTTGAATTTTCGTCGATAAATACACCTACTTCTACTTTATACTATAAAATCAATTTAAAAATATTGCAAATGTTAGAAATTTTATATTCTTTTCAACACTTCGAGAAGTACAAATAAATTGGCATTTGTTCATTCTGTATTCTACTGATGAATTTTGTTAAATGAGACAATTATAAGTTATAAACACGCCGTTCAGTAAAAGACTTTTAATAAACTCGTTGCAATTTCCAGTAAAGATGGTGCAAAACCTCACTCTTACTTCGTTTCTGAACTGTTCACTTTTCATGGGATTTTGTGAGGTTTTTGCACCATCTTTCATGGAAATTGCAACGGGTGTATTCTCCGTATTTATTTAAATACAAGCCTTCACAATGGCGTCGAATGAATAAACTCTCTGACCTATAAGTATACAAAGCTTACCATTTTTGTTCATAATTTTACTATGTTCATAGGCACCATGCTTCGTTCTGTTTTGACCTTTTGTATTCAGTTTTTCCATCACATTTTGTTACAACAAATGTTTAAATTTAACATAAAAATCAACCGCGGTCGCTTCATGCTTAGCTCTGTGTTGCCCTTTGTTGATTTTTCCTAATAATTTCAACATATCAACTTTAATAGCAATTAAATATGTTTATTGTCTTAACCGGGCTTAATCTGGCTTAATTTTGAGAATTCAAAATCTTGACTTGATAATTCAAGTTATTATCTTGAAATTTTATGAAGCGTCTTGAAAATTTATGGTTTATCAGGAAAATTCAAATTCATACTTGAAATTTCAAGAATACTCGGTTACCGTATTTCGGCATATATGCTAAACGTAAATCTACATTTTATGATTCAATTTTGTCACGATAAATGAATGTGCGTCCAACGGCTTAAACAGTCGGAATAAAATCTAACATTTTCTTCTTTTAGTTTGTTTACTAAATTAATCTGTTTTTGTTTCCTTTGTGTGTGTTTTTGTGTTGATAATACATCGGTATACATTTGATTCATGAATCATTTAAGTTTAAAAGTTTTTTTAATAAGACTTCTTCCATTATCCTAGATCCTTCCATGTCAGACAAACTTTTACCATTTGTTATATACTACTTCAAAGTATTATGATTTAACCGGGATTTTTTTCCGTGGGTTTGTTATGCAACATTAAATATAACGTTGATCACGTCATATAGGGCGTCATTACCTTTAGGGAAAATAAAATAAATAGCTTTCTATATTTTGTATTATCTAACACATTCTTGTTTGATGTACTTCTTAATATCCCTTCATATTCTTGTCATTTTTGTCACTTTGGCATTCAAAGTCCAAACGATAAAAATGTCGCTTTGGCAGTCAACTCCTAGACAACATATTTGTCGTTTGGCAATGAAAGGGTTAAAGCATTCTTTATAAATTAATGTAGATAACAGATAACAGGAAACACGTACATTGACCGAAAACCACATACACATGCCACAATCCACCAGGGAACCCAACAAGAAAAACAATAAAATGACAAAAACAAACATGGAAAACGATAGAAACTCGAGATAGCTGGACTTGGTACCGGCACTACCAAGACCTACCTGTAGTGAGAAACCCGTTTATGGATACCCAAACATTGCCTTTCTCTATACCGTTGTCCTATAGTATAATAAACATTCAAATAAAACTGGATATAAATAACTGGATGTAGGGGAGTAGTTATTTTCATGACAACATGAATATATATTTGCTTTGGGAAAAAAATTAAAATTTCGAAAGTCTGATCATACCTATGACAGTGGTTCTAATCATTTATTAAACTATTAGGAAATTGAATAACAGAGGTATTTCCCCATATCCAGGTCTACCACCTTAACTATGCATTAATATTTAAGAAAACTTCGAAACTAAATACTAAAATGGGTTAATTTGTTTTTTCTGTTTAAGTCTTTTTCTAAAGTATATACAAATTGTAATTAATTTCAAAAGAAAACAAAATGTAGGATTTACTGGCTTATAATTTGATGCCAGTTGTGTAATGTGTCATGTTAGTAGCCTACCACGATCTTCAAACGCCTAAACACCTGAGAAAAAAAAATCTGTTAAAAATAACAAAACAAGAAAAATAGAGAATATAAAATTTGTAAAATCCCATAAAAAAATCTCATGTAAAAGTTATACTTGAGGCAAGAGCATTTGCTTGAGGACAATTAAGTTTTAGAACATATTGCCAATAAAAAAAGGTCCAATTAAAAAAGACTCGAGTAATGTCGATATAAAAATATCATTCATATATACCATGATTAAGGAGAAAGAAAGAGATTTTAATCCTTAATACACACTAAACACAGCGACAAAGAAACGAACACATAATATTAATCAAAACTACCACGAGATCCAATGAAATATATAAATTGCACATTATTTGAATTTTATGTGAAAACAAATGAATAATAGATATTACCACATTCATACAACGTAAAAATCATGTTAATGACATGTAAAAATTAATTAAACGAGTGGACCATCATATACACTTAAATAACATAAAAAAAACTGTAGACATTGCGCTTCCTTATAAAAGGAAACAATATTTGATTTAAGACAAGAAATCAATGTTTTTATACAAAGTACTGATCAATACATTGTACCAAATTCTATTAATCCATAACGTCCAATAGTTATAATTAAATAGATTGACCACAGAATACTGAGCAATTTCATTCCCTTATAAATTATACAGGTTTTGTCAAATATATCCTTTCATTTCGTAGTTGCCTGAAAACATGATGGCGATAGACATACTTTGTGCTCCTGGTTCCAATGTGTAAATGTCATCAACCTCAGCGAAGTTTTGGTGCAAACAATCCACTCAAAATCGTAATTAATGTTTCGTGTGATCGGTTGGCTGGAGCATTCCATATAATTGGATCTGTCTGACTCTTACGATAAAATCCTAGATGCAGCATGGAATACGGGTCATATTCATATAAATAAACAATAACTTTGTGTCGGTAATCTTCCGGTCCTATTCCCCCTGATTGAGTACAATGCAGTATCTGAAAAAAATATATAAAGTATGAAGAAGAAATTGGAAAATGAGAACGATTTTGATAAAAAAAATAAAATAAAAAAAAATAAAATAAAAAACACACACACTCTGAATAATCATAGCAAGGGATCAAGAATTTTAACTTCATCCCGTTATTATATATATATATGGTATATATATTAGGAATACGAATCATGCTAAAAGCACCAGTGGTAATTTGGAAATTAATGCAATTAAATTAATTAATTAATAAAATATTAATTGTATTATTATGAATGGTCGGAATAATGGAAATTTATTTTTACATCATAATAATTGACCTTTACTCCCAAGCATGTGGTTTATGCAGTGGGCTTTTTTCTATAAAGAATACCTATTTAGTAAGGAATAAATATTTTTGTGCGGGTTGTATATACAATATATATCACAACTGATTTGTTTCTGTCGAGCATGTAGCTAATACAGTAATTTTTTTTAAAGAGCAAAAACAACGTCTAAGGAAATAATCGTCGTTGGCACAACATCTTTTTCATTATTATTATTATTATCATTCTATTTTATTGAAAGATGGGAAAGGCTGGAAAATCAAAACCGAAACTTTACAAAACAGTGCATAGCACATAAGGAATTTCTTTTCAGTCTAAAAATTTTGGCATGGGCACAGGCAGCAAAGAAAAATGGTTCGGAATTGAATGAAACTTAATAGAAATGTTGTCTACTACGGTTTTGTTTCTGATATCTTGTCTTGGTAACATGATATGAGTTTATGAATACTTTTTGTATCAGATGATTGTTATGCTGTATTCTTGGGGTTATGGTATTTACAATGTCTCTTTACTCAACCTCTGTAATTCATACTGTTTTCTTCCGTCGGTATTCTACTAACGTTGTTTTAACAAATGAGATGCCACATTTCCTTTTCTCTTTCTGAGTAAAAGGAAATGATCATATGTAAAACAGAAGAATCCATGACGTTGAGGTGACAACCATATATATATATATATGTCAAAGAATAAAGCAACAACACCGAAAATCCCGCTGTGCCAGATCCTAAGGATACTAACTCTGTGACCTGATTATAGACAACATAATAAACAAAGTGAATGACACAAATAAAATAACAGTTGATAGTTCGAGACCTGTCCGTCCCTTCGTCAAAACATAATAAAAAAGTAAAAAATAAAACCTATTTACAAAGACTAAACTACAATTATTTATACAAAGTGTCAAGAGCTACATGTTGGATGCTGTTGTTTACAGATGTAACATGAGAAGGGAAAAATTTTTTTGTCAGTATGCGTACATGGATTCTATTAACAAATATTTCACGAAAGGATATGGAGTAAATGAACATCAGACCAATTCAATACTGGTTTTACGCCCAACGAGCAAAAATTCAGCCATATCGGAACGAAAACAAGTTAATCATTTCAAAAAAGAAAGAAAAAATGGATAGGGGCGGGATTTTTAGCAAACTATACCTTAAATTTTATATTCAAACTGGATTTCAGCTTTTCTATCCAGAACTTTTCTTTAGCCTGCCTCTGTGTAACTGATCGATTTTGGTCAGTTGGTACTACTTGCATATGTTTCAGTCATGACCGTTGGAATTGAAGAACTAAATTTGCACAGAAGACAACGTTTGTAGTTCTTCTACAAAAATCTTCAAGAGCACAGCAACTGGTGTGGATGACACACAAAGACTCCTCAGTTTCGGAAATGGTTTATGTATTCTCACGGCTTATTTCATTTCATTTCATAGAGTAGAGTAGAGTAGAGTAGACATTTAATATGGAACTTTGGATTTTTTTCCCTTAAATTAGGGACCCTACCCATTTTGTGGTTTTACCCGGAGCAGGAAATTTACTACTATTTACAGTCTTGTACATACTTTCGAGAGTAGGTATATTTTAGCATCGGTTTTCCAATGTTTAGATTCAAGTTGCACTGACGAGATGTAAAACATCGAAATGGGCCTATCTGCAGCATCAAAAATGAAATGCAGTTTTGTGTGTCACTCAAATTGTAATGGTCAAATTCCTCAGTGGAAAGATGATCTCGATAATATTATATCCTTAAACTCTAACTCAGTTCGTTCTTGCCTTTAGACGCTTATAAATTATTTTTCAAGACCTGCATAACCATTACATGGTTATCCTGAGGAAAAGATAAGATTTCCAAGTTTGTTGCTGTTTTTAGACTTTATATATGATTTTTTACACGAAAGACTAAAGGTAACGGCAATAACAACTGTGTTTAATGAGTGTTGGATTAATCAACGATAGAAACCGGAGATTAATGCACTTACGAGAAAGATAATATATAAAACAAATAAAGTAACTATAACAACACTAAAGAAGTAAAAATATGTACAAAACTGCGTTATATTTCAGATCTCCGCGATCCTTCTTCAGACACATATCGACTGACGAAAGATGTGCAATCAGTCAGACGCTGTAACAATTTTTCTCAAATACACTAACCAACAAAAATATTTAATTTGAATTTGTATCTGTAATCAACCAATCAAATTAAATCTTCAGAATCTATTTCTTATCAAAATATTTTTCTCGTTCTGTGTTTTACTTATAAGTTTTTGAATTCTTTTCATTAAGACCATCAGGCTCAAGCGTTCTTAATTGAAACATCCAAAATTTCTCCTTTTTTCTCCTTTCTTCCTTGTCCCAGTTGGAATTCAACTCGATGATTTGGAATGTTACCTCATCGAAAGAGTGTCCGGTATTTCTCAGATGTCGTGTGAGTGGACAATTCCTGTTGTTTCTGAAAAACGATCTGTGGTTGTTGAATCTGAGGTTAAAAGTTGTCTTCAGTTTCTCCCACGTATTGAATTTTACATGCCCCGCACGTAAGAATATAAATTAAATTTTTTGATTTACAGTAGGAATTTGTAAATATTTTGTAACTTTGTTTTGTAACAGAGCTGCTGAAAGTGTTTTTGATATCAGCAGCTCTGCAACATAAACATCTTTTCATTCCACAGGGAATAAAGCACCCTTGATCTAACGTTTGTGCTTTATTCAAAGTTGATGACACCAGTATGTCTTTCAAGTTCCTAGGTCTTTTGAATGAAACAACAGGAGGACAAGGGAATATTTTATGCAAGCTTGGGTCATTTTCTACTCGGGTCCAATGTTTTCTGACAATAGCATTAAGTGTTCTTAGGTCAGGGTGATAGTTAATAACAAGCGGGGTTCTCAATAACTGATCCTTTTCTTTGTAGTGTAGGAGGCTGGTTCGGTCTACATTTCGTAATTTTTCGAATGATTCTTTTATTAGGTGATTGTTATATCCCCGAGCTTTAAGGTGAAGCTAAATTCAACCAAAGAATAGGTGAATTGAAAAAGCACCTTGAAGCTCGGGGATATAACAATGTTGTATTAGTTACTTTATTTGTTTTATATAGTAGGAACATTTTGACCTTAGAGATATACGTCAGCACTGAAGATATGAAAGAGTATGGGACTACCAAAGCTTCTTTATTATATATTTAAAGCTGGATTCGACATATTTTTTGACTCATCAACCTAAGAGATGACGCTGAATGTCTGACGAGGGAATCCTGTTCAGGACATTTATTATCTGAACTTTAATATATGTACTCCATAAGACATATCGTAGATATCATCCCGTTGTTGCAGATTAAACGTAAGGAGAATCTCCCTCGTGCATTGCTCTCTTCTCAGCTGATTTTGGCTTTTTATCTAGATCATTTATGCACTTGTTCTCTATCAGCTTTTTGGTTTATGCAGTCGGCAATGTCATTGTCCTAAACATGCCAATTAGGCGGTTGTTTTCTTTATCGACCATATTTAAGAAACACACTGCTTTTAAATTGTGCATAGTAACGGTTCGATATAAAGATTGTTTGGATATATAAATCATATAGGAACGATACATTTATTGCAACGACAACATCTCAAAAAATAAAGTTCTGTTTCTTTTGCAAAACTAAGCTTACTATTTCGAAGAATTCATTCTGAAAATCACCGGATATTCCATCTGGCCCAATCAACACAGTTTCCATAACTTGCCAATCACAATCTGTAAATTTGGAAGACACATTTTGTATTATAATAATTCATTTTGTATTATAATAATTCATATACTTGTATTCATATACGTGTGTAAATAATTTTAATTGTATCTACAAAGCAAATAAAGTTAATAAACATCTATGAATACGTATCTAAAGTGCAGACATCATTCTAGTACAGTGCTTGTACAGTAAAACATAACCAATCACACCATTATACCATACACCATACACCATGCACCATTACACCATACACCATGAACCATTACACCATATACCATACACCATGCACCATACACCATGTACCATACATCATACACCATACACCATGCACCATACACCATGTACCATACATCATACACCATGCACCATACACTTTACATCTTACACTATACACTATGTCCAGTACAATGTATTTGCATTTTGGTTTTTATTTCATAGTGGCCGGTACATACAACAAATGAATTTTATCTTTTTGTCGGACAAAATGAAGATTTTCAATAAAAATTTGTCTCGGCGAGATCTCATTTTCAGTCTCAACTCCAGAATACTTTCCACAAAGCTTGTTATTTACAATCGTGTAAATAAAATAAATTAAGGGTGATACAGATTTTCGTTTGCCGTATTTTATTTCGCGTGTTGCTTTTTCTCGCTTTTAAAATGTCGATTATTTTTGCCCTCATCTTATTTATTAAGTATTTCATTTATATCTTTCGATTATCGAGCGTACATTAACATATCATTATGAAGGCGGCAAAGGCTTAGGGTTATCATCGTACAGCGTCCATAACCTTTTTTCGTACACCAAACACGATCTTATTTCACGTGAAATGTATATTGTACACAAGAATTTCGATATTTCTTCCATCAAACAGAACCTATTTCTATTTTTTAATACACCGTACAATGACCCATTCCTTCAAAACCCTCATTTATCATATA